>MU756132.1:148877-175507 GCA_026770625.1 Nicotiana glauca | reverse complement strand
AAATGCCCCACCCCTACCCATCCATAACCCCCCAAATTTTTCCTAAGACTCCGTGGTAATCCTCAAGTAAGTTGTTCTATTTTTCATTATGTTGTATGTACTTTGCATTATGTAGTGATTATTGTATAGAATTTTTGATTTTGGTTGCAATGGGGTTTTAGAATCCAAGTTTGGTGTTGTAGATGGTGTTTGGGGTTGATTTGAGTAGATGTGGGAGTGTATTCCTAGTTGATAATTGTTGTGTGGGGTGGATGGTGGTAGTACTTAACTGGCATTAATTGGTGGGAGCTTGCGGGGGGGGGGTCTTATATGGCAGAATTGTATCATTGATAAGTGGTATGGGGTCAATAGTGGATGTTGTCCACTTTGGGCACTTTACTAGATAGTTATACTGGCCATGCTTTAAAAAAAAAGTTAACTGTTTGGTGCCAGCGGGTGGCGAAGTCTGAGTATCCATCAGACTGGCACATGTTTGGCTGCCCCTAATCGTTATGATGAATTGATTGCGGTACTATGGCTCGAAAGAAGTGTAGGAACTTAGAAAGCACTTCCGACGTGCCGACTTATGATGCCACCCAGTTCACGTCTGAGGAGGCCCAGGACAGGTTTCATACGAAAGCCATAAAAAGCTTTATCCCGAAGATTGGTATTGACAGGGCTGCCCTTCGTGTTGAAAAACTGGACATGTACGAGGAAATCCGCCGGAAGGGGATGGAGTTCTTGTTCGATGAACCTGAAACGAAAAACCCAATGATAGTCCGGGAGTTCTACGCGAACTGCCCGAAACATATGTGCCGTTCTGTGGTTGTGCGGGGCAAAGTAGTAGATGCCTCAGTACTGAAAATTTGCCAGGTCCTGTAGTTGCCTCCGTTCACCAGTGACAATGATTATTACCACAATTCTCCAGGGGTCGATTGGGACACTCTAATTGAGTCCATATGCTCAGGGGGACGGAAAGTTTGGATACAGAAAAACATGACCCTACATTCCAAGTCATTCACATGAGAAGCTAAGTGCTGGTTTACCATGATTTGTAGCAGGTTATTGCCCACAGGCAACATAACAGATGTGAACAGCTTACGGGCTCTATTGGTTTGGTGCTTCATGACCAGGAAGGACATTGATGTTTCTAAAATAATTGGAGATGAAATGATCCTCCGGTCGCCTCTAATGACTAAAGGTTTTTACTTCCCCTTACTTGTGACGAGGTTATGTCTGCTGGCTGATGTCCCAGTCAGTCTTACGAATGGCACTTTACCCTCAAAAACAGCTTTCAGAGCGTCAAAGATCAAAGTGGGTAGAGATGGACTTACGCCTATTGAGCTGGACGATGATGATGATGTCTCAACACCCATGGCACCACCCAGGAGGTCTTATGATGCAGCCAGATCCTCACGGCAATCCCAAACTGGGGTGGAGTTCTCTAGATCATACTCCAGCTGACCCTTTTTGCCTTCTGTGGAGGAAGAGGTGGCAGAACTTAGCACCTCGGTACATAGCCTGCATGTTCGTTTGGATGCAATGTCTAGACGGCAGGCCAGATATGAGAGTCGGATTATGTCTTGGTTCCGTGCTATAGGAAGGGCTTGTAACGTGGATCCCAACACTATCTATGACTCCAACTGATGACCGGGGAAGTTCTCTTACCCTTCTGTGTTTTAATTATTTTATGACATGAGGACATGCCATACTCTTTGTGTGT
Source organism: Nicotiana glauca (assembly GCA_026770625.1). Classification (NCBI taxonomy): domain Eukaryota; kingdom Viridiplantae; phylum Streptophyta; class Magnoliopsida; order Solanales; family Solanaceae; genus Nicotiana; species Nicotiana glauca. The sequence goes on along the minus strand of MU756132.1, from coordinate 173,805 downwards.
GGGGTGGGAGACTTGGGTTAGTGTATGCATGGTTAGTGTATATATGTATTGTTGTGTATGTAGCTTAGATGTCACCAACTTGGCCTAACGACGGACACTTGCCGACGGGTTTCTTGAGGGCTAAGGTCGGATAAAAAAAATAAAAAATAAAAACTAGAAAAGGTAGGAGACTCTTCCTGATGACGGACCACTTAGACAGTATTCTTGAGGATCAAAAAGCCAAAAAGATTTTTTATTATTTTCTTTTTAGGTAGTGTAGTAATTCCCCGTTGGTTTTTCTTTTGACCATGGTTCTTTTCCAAGGGTTTTTCTTGAACCGGATTAGGTAGATTTTTTTAATAGATTTTAGGACTCTTTTGAGCTAAGATGGGTGAGGGAAATAATGCATCCCGTGGTGTACATACCTGCAAATATTTAAAACGAACTTGAGGGTGCGACGTCTAGGATCACATGTAGACTCTTAATCTTATGCCTTAATTTTGCACGCCTTGTCTTACTTGAACGCTCACGTGAATGTGTTGACAAACTAGTTCGGAATGAGTTACATGCCAAGTGTGTGTGAGGTAATACACGTATTCTATGCTTGCATACGATACCTAGAACTTTCCCTGTGTATGTGCAAAGCGAAATAGAAGTTGTTTGGTCTTAGAGATGATTTAGGCATTTCTTTGTGTAGCCTATATAATCATGAATCCACCTGTACATATTACCATAGTTAACCTTTTTGAGCCTATAATTCTTTTTCTTTGGCAACCACATTACAAGCCTTACCCATTTGTTTGAATTAACCATCTATTTGAACCTTTTCACCTCTCATGAGCACTTGAATTGTTATGAAACTTGTAAAAGTTAAAGTGTGGGATGGTCGGTTTGGCTTTCGAGTGGAACTAATTGAATAAGGAGAAAGGTGCACTATTTTGAAAAAGGAAGAGCCACTTGAAATATATATATATATATATATATATAATACCTCAATAAGTGGCGGCTCTTGATGCAAGTGTGCTTAAAGAAGAATGGAGTAGTTACATTGATGGAAGGTGGAATTTTGGGGTGACATAAGGATGAGGTTTAATTGAGTAAATGTATGTATTAAAGTGCTTAGGGAGGTGTAGTCACTCTTATATCTAAATGCATCCTACCCGTCCCGTAGCCTACATTACAATCAAATGAAGCCCAATTGATCTTAGACTGAATAATTCGATTAGTAGAGCATTACACTAAGGGCAAGCTTACGGTGTATCTGTGTGGCATATGAATGTTCTTTGCTGAGAGTGAGTGAATTCGTTCTTTTTACAATTCCTTGTTGTTTGATTTCATGTGTGTGGAACTTCTCTCAAAAATGTGATGTGAGGGCATTTAACTCAAGAAGAAAAAGCAAGTCTTCACTTCTGTTAGAGTACATAGAGTAAGCATGAGTGTGGCATGACATTAGAGTCTTCATCTGAGGTGTGGTTGTTGCACTGCTTAGGTTGTTCTTTCATAATAGCAGGTGTGACATAAAAAGGGTAATGCATCTAAAGAATATTCCTAGAAGTGTGGTTCAACTTGTAAGCACGTGATTTTTGCCCTATAAGAGATACTCCTACAAATTTCAAGAAAATAAATTTTTTCTAATTATTTACCATTTTATAAGATTTTGTAGAATTTTTATCTTGTGCACGTTTAAGTCATAAAAAATACCAAAAATATCATGCATGACATTTAGGCCTTATTTTTACATTTTAGGATTAATTGATAGTTACTTGTTTTATAAAAATTTAAAATCACAAAAAAATGCTTTATTTTTACACCTTTTCTTTTTATTGATTTTTCTCTTTTAGTTTTGGATTAAGCAGCTTTTATAATTTTATAATTAGTACAATTTTATATTTTTAGGATTTTTAACTCTAGGATTTTAATTAAAAAAAAGAGATAGATAAAAAGAAAATTGGGAATAAAAAAAAAGAAGAATTGGAAGAACCTTCTCCCACATGAGACTTTCCCCCCAAAAATATTTTCCCAAAAAATATTCCCTCACATAAGACCTCCCCCCCAAAAATATTCCCCTACATAAAACCTTCCCCCAAAAATATTTTCCCACACAAGACCCCCTCCACATTAGAAAACACACACATTATATAAGAGGGAGAGCCGCAATTCAGAAAAGGGGAAGCCCCCCATCGTGCTCTTCTTCTTCAAAAAACATAACGCCCAACCTCTAACCAAACACCCCTGAACTTCCAAGACCGCACACCCAAAACCTCTTCTAAATCCCGTCGGAACTAGCAACCACTTCAACACTAACGAGCTTACAAACCAGCGACCAAACAATCACACAAACGCTACCGGAGCTCCAACTATCATCTCCGTCACCCGCTCTTCTTCACTGATCAAAGACACACACACTCACCGTCACCATTTTGTTCGCTCGTGCCTATTGCTAATCCGAAGTGGGCAAAAAATCTAGCGGAAGCGTAGAGCATAAAATTCTGAGTTTTCTGGCGCTGTCGAGGTTCGGATTCCCATTTTTGCAGGGTTGTTATTTCCGATCGAGGTTCCGATTAGCTAATGAATAAAATTGTTTGCACCTGTTAGTATTTTCTTTCATTGACTGTTATCACTGATTTATATGTCATGATAGTTGAATATGAATTTGATAGAAATACAATTACAAACTTATGTCTGGACAAGAGTTTATGACAGTAGCATGTGATGAGAAAGGGCCATTGTTGGACTAAGTGTTTGAACATGTTCATATAATATTTGTGAGCTTTCTACTTCCGGTTGATTTTGGCATTTGTGATTCCTTCTCTTTAGTTTGTTCTTATCCAGATATGATGATATTGTTGCAATGTTTTCATGGTCAAATCAGTATTAATATCAGTAGTAGTTTATTTATAATTACTTTGTGGATTTTACTAAATATGATTGTTTGTATATTTTTGTTAATATGGTGTTCTAATGGTGTCGGTTAGAAGGATGGCTATTACACTATTACTGTTAGAGATTTTGGAAATGCAGGCGGAAAAATCATGACCATTTGTAGTTGTTTTTAGGCATAATAATAAATTATCATTGTGATATTCTGGAAAATTTGAATTAGTATAATTTTCCTCCATGTTTCCCATTGTCCAGATCTTGTGAGATAGCTATGTGGGAAAATGTATTCATATGTTAGTTTAGGAATTATTTTCTATGATATTTTTGGCGTTTGGTTGGTCAGATTAGTTGGCATGTGATAATTGTATGTGGCGGAGGATAGTAGCTATTTAGTAAGTATAACTAATTGTCGCTGTCAAATGTGATCATTGCCGTGACACTTGATTTTGTTAATAAGACCCTTTGAATTGATTTGAAGTGTGCCATATTAGCCAAAATGTATAACTATGGCCCTCATAATTTAATTTAGGAACTTTTTGGTTAGAATAATTCGAGGCGTGCCGTGCTAAATAAAATCTTAATTGCATGGCCCTCCCTTTAATTAATTTTGTTTCATCCTTAGAATTCGAGGTGTGCCATTTAGCGAATTTAATGGCCTCCCGCAAAGTTAATAATACGCTAGTTTGCTTTAGGCCCGGCCTTAAATAACTTTACCTTCCTAAATACGGGTGCACATTTATGTGTCCCAAATCCAAATCTCAACGAAGTCGAAATGTGTCAAAAATTGCGGGTGCATTTATGTGACGCGGTTCGAGACATATTTTTACGACGTTGCAACTCTCGTAAAATAATAATAATAAAATCGGTTCAAAGTTAAAAACACATAGCTCAAAACATGTCCTAAAATCAAATAAATAGCCAAATATAGCAGTTGAGCGACCGTGCTAGAACTACGGAACTCGAGAGTGCCTAACCCCTTCTCCCGGGTTAACAGAATTCCTTACTCGGATTTCTGGTGCGCGACTGTTAAACAGAGTCAATAATTTCCTCGATTCGGGATTCAACCAGTGACTTGGGACACCATAAATCTCGCAAGTGGCGACTCTGAATCTTTAATAAAATGAATCCCGTTTCGATTGTCCTTTAATTAGAAAAACTCCTTTTATTATACCCTTCACGGGGTGTAGTAGCGAAAAAGGAGGTGTGACAGCTCTTGCGACTCTACTGGGGACACAAACCCAGAATTTCGGTTTAGGGTTTAAGAATTCGAGCTTAGAATAATTGTTATGTTTGGCTTTATCTGATTTTCCTACATGTTTTCCTGCCAAATATGCTAAATGCTTTACCGCTTTGATATTATTTGAACTGTATATATAAACTATGCCGAAACCCTTCTCTTCTCACCTCCGGGGATGTGCTTACTGGTTGAGACTCCCTATTCTGTTAGTGTCATACCTTGAATTAAGAAAGAGGCCGAACAAGTTACTAAGTCATACGTTCTCGCGGGTCTCTGGTACGTAGCCCCCTCCTCGACTCGAGTTGTCCGTTCGGTACACAGTCTAGGACATATACCCCGGTTTTGAACCTAGAATAACTTGACTCCATGCCAGATTGCTAGTAGGAGCGCTTATTTGCATCACGTGCATTTGTCGTAGGGGACTTAACACAGGGGTTGGTCCGTCTAGGACAGGTAACCTGAAATGAAAAAGACCATCCTGATGCATCTTACGTGTTGCATTTATTTGTCTCGGGCTTGCACGCTGACCGACTTTGGAGGGAAAATTGAAAAAAAAAAGAAAAAAGAAATAGCAGTATAGAGAGTTAATAATAACCAATGTCAGAATAGTGTCGAAACTCTGTCGAATTTTTGAGAAAAATGAAAAAAAAAAGGAAAAATTTTTTGTTTTCAAAAATGGTTTGTTTCATTGAAAAAGAAAATACAAAAAGAGTATTGTTTTCCGAAATAGTGTATTTGTCAATGAAGAAGAATCTTGTTTTCGAAAATAGTTAGGCTTATTTGCCTGAACTATGCTGGTTTGATTCTCACCGGATGTGAGATACGTAGACAACCCTCATCGGGTCCAACCACCCCTTTTGCAAAAATAGACAAAAATACCAAAATTTTAATCTTTATCCAATAAGTCGAGTGACGCCATTCTTGTTTAAAAATAAGCCGAGTGTCCCCAATAGGGCGCCGGAAGGCTGTTTTTGCAAGAACAGTCACCCTGAATCATTTTTAAACGGTTTGCGGGCACAACCTTAAAATCTCCCTTTCGGAAGTGCTGAAGGGCCGTATTCACAAAATCGAGTCTTTGTTTTCTTAAACAAATTTTTTTGGAAAAATAGCCACTTTGCTTTTTAAGTCAAAATAAGCCATTACATGGTTAGTTTTCTTTAAATAGTCACAGTTGACATGGAAACCTTCTCAGTCTTGCGCAGGCCTGCGGCGATGCCGAGTGATGCCCCCGGGCCCCAGGATGTGAAGCTTTGATGCACTCTTGATCTAGTTTAATCATCGAGCCTGTATTTTATTATTTTGAGTCTGCTTTTGTAGTTTCCCTTCAAAAAAAACAAATAGTCTAGTATCTCTTGTACTCGCCGTTTAATAATGAAATTTGAAAATCCCAAAAATCATCCCTTTATTTTTGCATTTAATTTTTAAGAACTACGCTTGGTCTGATTCATGCGGGGTCATGATACATAGGCAATCAACATAGGATTCGACCATAACCAAAAGAAAAAAAAAGAAAACAAAACAAAAAGAAAAGAAAAGAAAAGAGAGGAAAGACAACAAAAAGGAAAAGAATAGAGCGAAAAAATAAGAAAAAAAGGAAAAATCGAGAAAGGGAGAGAATAGGAACAGGAGAAGACAAAGGCGAGAGTAAAAAGAAGAAACAGGAAAAAAAAAAGAAAAAAACAAAGAAAGAGAAAGTTTACAATTGGAAATAAGGGAAAAGCCGGGATGATGCATGCGACCGATCAAAAGCTGTTGCCAATATGCTAAATGCCCTAATGCTAACGTGATGATTTCATTATGTCATGTCATTCCAGAAAGGTAGTTGGTTTGTGGCTTTAAAGTGTTAATTTCTTTCTACAAAACAAAGTCAAAAGGCAACGGCAGACAGCAACAAAATCGGGTTGGTTGATACCAGTGCCCGAAAGCACCGCTTGCCCACGGGGTTCAAAGTGCCAAAATTTAACTTGTATGATAGGTGTGGAGATCCAGTAGCCCACCTGAGGGTCTATTGCAGTAAAATGAGAATTGTTGAAGAGAAAGATGACTTGATGATGGCATATTTCTGTAAGAACCTGACTGGGGTAGCTTTGGACTGACATACTAATCAAGATGTTGGTGAGTGGCATACATTGGGCGACCTGGCCCAAGATTTTGTGTGGCACTTTCAATACAAATCAGGTGTTACCCTAGACCGCTCCTCCCTATCTAAAGTGGAAAAAAAAATCGGAAGAAAGCTTTAGGGAGTTTGGGCTTAGATGGAGGGAAACAAAAGAAGAAATGTGATTTCACGCCCATCGGAGAATCCTCCACAATTTTGTTTGAAAAGTTAAAGCATTCTGCCCTGATTGAGCCACTCCTTGGATATACTCCAGACTCATATGCAAAAGGCTTTGATCCTGCTGTGCGGTGCATGTACCACTCTAATGTCCAGGGGCATAGTATTGAAGATTGTCGCTCTTTGAAAAGGGAAATAGAGAGAATGATTCAAGAAAGGGTAATTTTGGTCAATGATAGTGGCAGGGAGCATGCGAATCCTCTTGGGAACTTGTTGATTAAAGTTGATAATGGTCTTGGCAATATTGATGCGAAACTCAGTGGCTAAGATGTCGTGCTTGGTAATTGGGAAGGCGCTCTATTTCTTGGTCAGCCGGATTGGAGTTTTGGTGGTTTATTTTTTTGTCGTTTCTGTTGTCCGGGTTATTTCAGGGTTGTAATTCGGATATTGTCTTGCGACTCAAACCCTTCTATTCCTTCATTTTGCCTTATTTTTCTAGTTGTAGTAGCTCGTTTAGTGCTGTCTAGGTTTGTTCCAGGGTTGTACCCCAGTTTGTTTTACTTGATTTGTTATTCAAACCGTTTCACCGTCTGTCTAATACAATTTCCTGTCTTTTGTTGTTTTTAGTCATTTTCTTTGTTTAGTTCTCTTCTATCCTTCCATTTTGTCTTTTGTCTAAATGTTGGTTCTAGTGACATGAAATACATGCAAAATTCTAGGCCTGGTCTTAAAAGTTAGTTTACTCATGAAGCAATGAAACAATTCATCAAGATGATAGGGATATTTGAGAGAAATAAGTATAGATTTGGATACTTTGAGATCATTTGAAGCCCGAACCATGTGAAACTGGGGCAGATAGAACATAAAGAAACCCTGAAGGCAAGTTTGCCAAATTGTCAGGGGTCGTTCGTGGTAAGGAAAGTAAGAGTGTTGTCCAATGGTACATTGTATTCAACAGATGTAGAAGGCGGATGTGTGGATATGGTTATCGAGTCTGGTACAATCAAAAGATGTTGTGAATGTTTTCTGTGGTTTGTTAAACTGTGTTATTTGTACTTGGCATGTTTTTAAAGATTGGAATGACAAAGGCATTTTGTTCTGCTATCTAAACATTTTATCCTTTGTTACCCCTTTGAGCCACATTTATTTTCTTTCATACCCCTCTTTCAGAATCAATAGCAAAGATCAGAAATACAAGCGTGAAAGACAAGTAAAAGGAAAAAGAGAAAAGAAAAGAATGAAAAGAGAGAGAAGGGAAAAAGGAAGAAGAAAAAAAGAAAGAAAAGAGAAGAAAAAAAAGAGAAAAAAAAGGAAAAAAAAAAACAAACAACAAAAAGAGAAAAGCAAGAAAGAAAAGAAAGGAAGAGAAAATGGAAGAAAAAGAAAGGAAAAGTCACAACAACAAAGTAATCTTTATGACATGAACTACGTTTGACTAGATCCCGAAAGGGTACGTAGGCAGCCTTTCTGAGGTTCAGTCACACCAAAACAAAAATCCAAAAGTCCCCCAAGAAAGAAACTGGGGCAAAAGTTGTGGTTGTTGCGATAAATCTGATTCCGAAAGTTGTAATTTTGAACCTATGTTGAATAGTTTTGAGCCTTTGATGCCCTTCCTTTCTAACCCTATCCAAAATCCCACATTAAGGTCCAAAGAAAGACCTTCCGATCAGTCTTCGAGAGATGCTAAGTCAAGCGAGTAGAGGTGAATTATATCAAGGGAAACACTCCGGTCCAAATAAAGGAAATGAAGAATGAGAGAGTCCTGTTGATAAAAACTCTCACGGGTACCACAATGCGATGAAAGCTGAGAGAAATAAAAAATGAGAGAGTCTTATTGGTGCAAACCTTTACAGGCACCATAAGGTGACGGTGAGATGAGAGAAAGACCAAAATGAGAGAGAATTGATGGTGAAAACCCTTCGGGCACTACAAGTCGAATAAAGATTGTGAATCAGATCGGTTAAGCGGAGCATTGAAGTCCAGTTTCACGGCGAAAAGGTATAACAAGAGCTGAACATTAGATTTGCTAAACAGAATATGCTGCAGGTGCATGTCAAGGTCGTTAGAGTCTGTATCCATATCCGATAGGTTTCTACTTTGTAGTTTTCTTGTTAGGAATCATCTCTTTCAGTTATCCTTTACTCTGTTCCTTTTGTCTTGTTTACTTCCTCTTTCGGAGTCTGTATGGTCAAAACAAGTGAGAAATGACTTCAAAATCTGCCACCAGCTTTTCGATTGCACAAGACAAGATCTGACTATCACATCAAAGTGGCATAAGTCAGGAAAGAATAACAACGTACTGGGTTGGTAACAATCATCGTGCTTTGGGATCCTTCAAAAATGCAAAGGCTTAGTATATGTCAATTCATGAACGACGCAACAAATGAAGGGTTGGGTTGAACAGATCAATGGTATTTCTTGTGATAGGATTGACAAAGGGCGTTAAACCAGTGACAAGCAAGACCTTCCAAGCAGAAGTCAAAGTTATCATAGCAAATGGGGGAACTATAGACCTCAAGGACCGGACCAGGGGTTTGAGTAGAGAAAGAACAACATACATCTTTAGTGGGTGGTAATTGACGTGCTTTGGGATTCGTGTGAAGTACAAGGGTTTAGTACATGTCAATTCAGGAACAATGCAACAAGTGGAGGGAGTTAGGTGAACGGGTCAAAGGTATTTTTGGTGAAACACAAAAGGTTTGGTACATATCAATTCATGAACAATGAAACAAGATGAAGGGTGTTTGGTGAACAGATCAGAGATATTTTCTGGGTAAGGTTTACAAAGGAAATGGTTAGCCCAGGAACAAGCAAGGTCTTCGAGTGGAAATAATTTATCATGGCAAGTGAAAGAACAATACATCTCTATTCCAAGGCCAGTGATTTAAATCAGAAAAGAACAACATGTGCCCTGAGTTGGTAACAATCAATATGCTTGGGGGTCCATGTGAATCACAAAGGCTTGGTAAATGTCGGTATGAGCGGTGCAACAGATAGAGGGTATTGGGTCTGAACGAGAAGAAGTATTTTCTGGGTAAGGTTAACAAAGGAAATGGTTAGTCCGGGAACAAGCAGGGTCATCGAATGGAAATCAGTTGTCATGACGAGCGAAGGAGCAACAGACCTCAAGGTTAAGGCCAGTGGTTTAAGTCAAGAAAGAGAAGCATACATACAAAGTGGGGGAAATGGACGTGCTTTGGGATTCATGTGAGACACAAAGGTTGGGTAGATGTCAGTTCATGAGCAATGTAACAAATAGAGGATACTAGGTCTGAATGGAAGAAGGGTATTTTCAGTGATACGGATGACAGAGAAAGTGGGTAGTCAATAAACAGGCAAGGTCTTCAAGTGGAAATCAGTTATCGTGGGAAATGAAGGAGCAATCGCCCTCAAAGTCAAGGCCACTAACCAACCACCACATTTTAAACTGACAAGATTTTTTTTGATTGAAACAGGGGCAGAAATTTCGTTAGTTTCAGAGAAACCCTCCTTAAGGAAAAAGCAAGCACCAAAATAGGTTTGACCATAAATTCTCAGGACCCTCCTGGAAAATGAGACATAGTTTAAATTCCAAAAAAATCATGAGTAGCATAATTTAGCATAAATATACCCCAAAGGATTATAAGTTGGTTTCAAAGTTTGCATGTTTAAGATAGGATTCAATTATGAGTTTTCAGGACCCTCCTGGAAAATGGACCTAGTTTAAATTTTAAAACAATCATGAGTAGAATAATTTAGCATAAATGTACCCCAAGGAATATAAGTTGGTTTCAAAGTTTGCATGTTTGAAGTAGGATCCAATTAAGATTTCTCAGGACCCTCCTGGACAATGGGATTTAGTTTAAATTTCAAAACAATCATGAATAGCATAATTTAGCATAAATGTACCCCAAAAGGAATATAAGTTGGTTTCAAAGTTTGCATGTTTAAGATAGGATTCAATTAGGAGTTTTCAGGACCCCCCTGGATAATGGGACGTAGTTTTAAGGTCTGCTTAGATAACAAGATACAGTGGAAGTCGTACCTTCAGTAGATATACCTTAGGTTAAAACTATTTTTAATTAGAAGTTGTCAGGACCCTCCTGGATAATGGGGAGTAGTTAAGACATCTTAGATAACTAATGTAGTGGGAGTAATACCTTTAGAAGATATAATTTAGGTTCGTAATTGATAGGAGTTATCAGGACCCTCCTGGATAATGGGATTTAGCTTTCAAATTCTTCGTGATATTTGGTAACACGATTCAGTTAACACTAACAAATGCGCCCAACAACAAACTGGGGCAGAAAAATTTTCTTTGTTTGTCTGTTTTGTTGCAATCAGGAGCCCACCTGGAAAATAAGGGAATACTTTTCAAGTTCAGCAATCAGGCGCCCACCTGGAAAACAAGGGAATACATTTCAAGTCAGCTATCAGGCGCCCACCTGGATAACAAGGAAATACATTTCAAGTTTTGGCAATCAGGCGCCCACCTGGATAACAAGGGAATACATTTCATGTTTTGGTAATCAGGCGCCCACCTGGAGAACAAGGGAATATATTTCAAGTCAGTTATCAGGCGCCCACCTAGATAACAAGGGAATACATTTCAAGTTTTGGCAATCAGGCGCCCACCTGGATAACAAGGGAATACATTTCAAGTTTTGGCAATCAGGCGCCCACCTGGATAACAAGGGAATACATTTCACGTTTTAGAAATCAGGGCCCCACCTGGATAACAAGGGAATACATTTCAAGTTTTGGTAATCAGGCGCCCACCTGGATAACAAGGGAATACATTTCAAGCTCAGCAATCAGGTGCCCACCTGGAGAACAAGGGAATACATTTCAAGTTCAGCAGTCAGGCGCCCACCTGGAGAACAAGGGAATACATTTCAAGTTCAGCAATCAGGCGCCCACCTAGAGAATAAGGGAATACATTTCAAGTGTTAGCAGTCAGGCACCCACCTGGAGAACAAGGGAATATATTTCAAGTTCAGCAGTCAGGCGCCCACCTGGAGAACAAGGGAATACATTTTAAGTTCAGCAATCAGGCGCCCACCTGGAGAATAAGGGAAGTACAATTCAAATTTTAGCTTTTAAATTTTTAATATTTGGTAACATGACGCGCCCAGCCACCAAACTGGGGCAAGAAATTTTCTTTGTTGAAGTTAGGCGCCTACTTGGAGAACAAGGGAATACATTTCAAGTTTTAGCAGTCAGGAGCCCGCATGGAGAACAGAGGCATATATTTCAAGTTTGAGCAGTCAGGAGCCCGCCTGAAGAAAGGAGGCACATATATCAAATCTCGGCAATCAAGCATCATTCGGAGAAAGGGAAAAACATCTCAGATCACAATTCAAGTCAGCAACAAAGGAGGCTTGCGGAAAGAATGCGAGTCAACAGTCCGAGACGACCAGCGAAAGTTGGTCACAATCCAAAATAATAAAGAAAAAAGAAAAAAGAGAAAGTCAAGAAGTTAATCCAAATGCAGAAGTTGATGAAAGATGTGGTTTGCTCAAGACATGGCCAAGGTCACAAGCACTGCATACCCGGTTTTGGTCCGAAAAGTTGAGGAAGAATGAACTAGCACCTGCAACTAGCAAGCGTCAAGGTTCAAATCTAAAGTCTGCATGAAGAACCATTCAAGACTCAAGATCAAGCTTCAGAAGACTTATAGATAGGAATCTTGTAACTCATAGTTGACAAGCTTAGTTAGTCTTTTTCATGTTTTGATTTTTGATGTAATAACAGGACCGCGAACCGGAACCTCGGCAGAACGGCACCTCGACTGGCTCTCCACCTCGGCATACTCCATGACCTCACTCACCTCTGAACTACACCTGACCTGATTCCTTTATAGCCAATGATATGTAGGCAACCTCTGAAGCAAGGTTCGGTCAGACTCTTTCAAAAATGCTTCTCTTGGAGTTTCAAATGGGCAAAAATCCCTCATATTGCTCACTTTATCTTTGTCCTAAAACTCTTCATGTTTCCGAGCAAAGAGTGGCAGCTGTAAGCACGTGATTTTTGCCCTATACGAGATACTCCTACAAATTTCAAGAAAATAGATTTTTTTCTAATTATTTACCATTTTATAAAATTTTGTAGAATTTTTATCTTGTGCACGTTTAAGTCATAAAAAATACCAAAAATTTAGGCCTTACTTTTACATTTTAGGATTAATTGATAGTTACTTGTTTTATAAAAATTAAAAATCATAAAAAAATGCTTCATTTTTACACCTTTTCTTTTTATTGATTTTTCTCTTTTAATTTTGGATTAAGTAGCTTTTATAATTTTATAATTAGTATAATTTTATATTTTTAAGATTTTTAATTCTAGGACTTTTAATAAAAAAAAGAGATAGATAAAAAAAATTGGGAATAAAAAAAAAGAAGAATTGGAAGAACCTTCTCCCACATGAGACTTTCCCCCAAAAAATATTTCCCCAAAAAATATTCCCTCACATAAGACCTCCCTCCCAAAAATATTCCCTTACATAAGACCTTCCCCAGAAAATACTCCCCCACACAAGACCCCCTCCACATTAGAAAACACACACATTATATAAGAGGGAGAGCCGCAATTCAGAAAAGGGGAAGCCCCTCATCGTCGCCTCTCTTCTTCTTCAACAAACATAACGCCCAACCTCTAACCAAACACCCCTGAACTTCCAAGATCGCACACCAAAAACCCCTTCTAAATCCCATCGAAACCAGCAACCCCTTCAACACTAACGAGCTCACAAACCAGCAACCAAACAATCACACAAACGCTGCCGGAGCTCCAACTCTCATCTCCGTCACCCGCTCTTCTTCACTAATCAAAGACACACACACACTCACCGTCACCATTTCGTACGCTCGCACCTGTTGCTAATCCGAAGTGTGCGAAAAATCTAGCGGAAGCGTAGAGCATAAAATTCCGAGTTTTCCGGCGCTGTCGATGTTCGGATTCCCATTTTTGCAGAGTTGTTGTTTCCGATCGAGGTTCCGCTTGCTAATGAATAAAATTGTTTGCACCGATTAGTATTTTCTTTCATTGACTATTATCACTGATTTATATTTCATGACAGTTGAATATGAATTTGATAGAAATACAATTACAAGCTTATGTCTAGACAAGAGTTTATGACAGTAGCATGTGACGAGAAAGGGCCATTGTTGTACTAAGTGTTTGAACATGTTCATATGATATTTGTGAGCTTTCTACTTCCGATTGATTTTGGAATTTGTGGTTCCTTCTCTTTAGTTTGTTCTTATCCAGATATGATGATATTGTTGCAATGTTTTCATGGTCAAATCAGTATTAATAGCAGTAGTAGTTTATTTATAATTACTTTGTGGATTTTACTAAATATGATTGTTGGTATATTTTTGTTAATATTGTGTTCTAATGGTGTCGGTTAGATGGATGGCTATTACACTATTACTGTTGGAGATTTTGGAAATGCAAGCGGAAAAATCATGACCAATTGTAGTTGTTTTTAGGCGTAATTAATAAATTATCGTTGTGATATTATGGAAAATTTGAATTAGTATAATCTTCCTCCATGTTTCCCATTGTCCAGATCTTGTGAGTTAGCTATGTGGGAAAATGTATTCATATTTTAGTTTAGGAATTATTTTCTATGATATTTTTGGCGTTTGTTTGGTCAGATTAGTTGGCATGTGATAATTGTATGTGGTGGAGGATAGTAGCTATTTAGTAAGTATAATTAATTGTCGTTGTCAAATGTGCTCATTTTCGTGACGCTTGTTTGTTAATAAGACTCTTTGAATTGATTTAAGTATGCCATATTAGCCAAAATGTATAACTATGGCCCTCATAATTTAATTTAGGAACTTCTTGGTTAGAATAATTCGAGGCGTGCCGTGCCAAATAAAATCTTAATTGCATGGCCCTCCCTTTAATTAATTTTGTTTCATCCTTAGAATTTGAGGTGTTCCATTTAGCGAATTTAATGGCCTCCCGCAAAGTTAATAATACGCGTAGTTTGCTTTAGGCTCGGCCTTAAATAATTTTAACTTCCTAAATATGGGTGCACATTTATGTGACCCAAATCCAAATCTCAATGAAGTCGAAATGTGTCAAAAATTACGGGTGCATTTATGTGACGCGGTTCGAGATATATTTCCACGACGCTGCAATTCTCATAAAATAATAATAATAAAAGTGGTTCAAAGTTAAAAACACATAGGTCAAAATGTGTACTAAAATCAAATAAATAGCCAAATATAGCATTTGAGCGACCATGCTAGAACCATGGAACTCGGGAGTGCCTAACCCCTTCTCCCGGGTTAACAGAATTTCTTACCCGGATTTCTGGTGCGCGACTGTTAAACAGAGTCAATAATTTCCTCGATTCGGGATTCAGCTGGTGACTTGGGACAACATAAATCTCCCAAGTGGCGACTCTGAATCTTTAATAAAATGAATCCCGTTTCGATTGTTCTTTAATTGGAAAAACTCCTTTTATTATACCCTTTATGGGGTGTAGTAGCAAAAAAGGAGGTGTGACACAACTTGCTTGAGGACGAGCAAAGATTTAAGTATGGGATGTTGATAATAGGTGAATTAGACTATAATTGGACCCTAAAGAACCACATTTTTGTATAGCTTTGTGGTAAAAAGTGATAACCAAATGTTCTGATTAGTGCTTTTCATGCTTTGCAGGCTATATCCAATGAAAGAAGTCGATGGAGCACGTTTGGGATCAATTACAGAAAAAAAGAGGCCAATCAAACAATGCCCACGAAGTGCACCAAGAGAAGAGACAAAACCAGAGCTGAACTTGGCCTGCCGCGGTCAGACTGTAACCGCGGCAGGACCGCGGCAGGACCGCGGCAGGACCGCGGCAGAACATTATTAAAGATTCAGAGGACCACTTTGGACGCGGTCCTGGCGTAATCGCGGCGGGACCGCGACAGAACGTGGAAAAGTCAGGGACTAAAGTGTCAAGTCGGGAAAACTTGGTATAAAACCCTTATAAGATGTAGAAATTCGGCCACATTAGGGCATACTTGTTTTGGAGACTACTTTTGCAAGATACACAAGTGTGAGAGATCACCCAAAAATATCATAGTTCTTTATATCTTCTTTTCTTTGCAATTTTCCATGATGAATCTTTTTGTAGTTTATCTTTACGTTGTTACGAGTAGCTAAATACTTTAGTCTAAGTTTTTGATAGAACCCATTGAAGGATGAACTTCTTGATTATGTTAATATAGTTTGCCAGTTAATCTCTATTTGTTCAATTACGTGTTTATTGTAGTTAATTGACAGGATCCTCAATTAGTTGTGCCTATTTAGTGTGCATAACTCGGGATAGAGTGCATATTTAGGTAATTGTTGAACAACACCACTCCCAAAGTATAAGAGGAATCTATAACTGCGGGTTTAAAGACGGGATTAGGGATAACGAAGCCTTGGGCGTAATTTAAAGTGAGCTATAATAAACAAAGTCAGCTAGCGTATCTCGGGAGAGTGCGTCTAGTAAATTATCGCGACTACTCGGGAGAGATTTACGGTAAAAAGAGTGCTCATGATTGATAGAGATATTTTGGTGAATCGATATGAAACATAACCGGAAGGGATTCCATCAATAGGAAAAATTACTACCTTAGAACCTTCTCATTATTGTTTACAACCCAAGCATATTTAGTTTACAGCTGTTTATTTATTTATTTTCAATCTTAGTTATTAGAGATACCATCAACTATTGTTTATAACGTTTGGGGAAGTTGATTATAAAGAATTTAGTGATTCCAACAAAGGTAATTGATAGGTTAATTCTCCGTGGATTCGACTCTGGACTTACATACACATGTTATATTTATAACGTCCGCATTGTCCTTTTTATAAGGCATAGCTGGGCGTGATCGACGATCGTGTCCTGTTTGAAAAAGTAGACTACATTTATGCGCATATGCGATATCCCCAACATCCAATTGGTATTGTATCCACATTTATTTTTGCACTCCTATGCGATGAAAAAATGCCTTGTTACAAACCATTACAAATGGTTCTGACGGTCAATAAGACTCAGAACTCAATAGTTGGAAGTGCCCGCTATAAGTGTTTGCATATGCAATATACCTCGTTGCTTTAACCCAGTATGTTGAAAGTGCTTCATGGCATGAGAGAATAGCATGTGATAAATTATCCATTTACCTCATGAACATAATTGCATTCTCTTATTGATGGTGTGGGTATTATTACTACGAGCTCGATGCAAACTAGTTCGAACTTCAAAAATATTTCGGTCACTACAACATTGCAAATATGTATGACACTATGACCGCTTCCTATAATGCTCAAATTGTTGCATTGGTTTTGACATAATTTGAACAACCCTTTCCAACAAGGAAGATGCACTGCAGAATCTATCAACGAACCTCTCCGTCAACTGCTTGAAAGGCATACGCACCATGGCAAAGACTGGCAATCCACAGGCTGACTTTAACAGCCCATTGAAAGACTTTGAGACATTTGTAAAAAAATTTCCTAATCTTTTTCTACTATCCTTATGCAGCGTCCACTTCTCAATCTCAAGATCCCTCAATCAGATATAAGCTCCTTCGTCTTTCTGCCTAATCAATTCCATTCGTATCAAGAATTTCCTCTCTTGATGATCTGCTGCAGCTATCCACATTAGACCACGCAACCTCTTGGTTGAATAAGCCCATTGGAAGTTGACCTTCAAGTGCCTGACACAATAACAGTGGTAGACAATAACTTCTTCCATTCATCCAAAGCACACACAGAACTTAAAATATCATTGTACCGATCAGAGATTAGACAAATACCTGAACGTTGTCTCACAACGTTCTCCTTCACGTGGTTTTAAAAACCATGTCCAAGTCTCTTGACTTTCATTGGCACAAATAGCAAAGGTGACAAAAAATATTTGGCCATTAGAATCTACTCCAATGGCAATCAACATCTTTATATCGTACTTTCCGTACACATGTGTGCCATCTATAGAAATTACGAGCTGACAATGACCAAAACCATCAATTGATGGTTTAAATATCCATATGAGTATGTTTTCTAGAATGTTAGGACATCGGTCGTGCTTCTATTCAATAACTATCCTAGGTTTAAAGTGTTTCAAAGTAGTCAAATACTTCGGTAGAGCCGTAAATGACTTATTCCAGTTGCCATAAACAATCTCAAACGCATGTTTATGCCCAAGAAATGCCTTTCTTTTGGTAATGGTACACCCATATACCTGCACATCTTATGTTATGCATTCACTCACCTTGTACCTTATGGACGATTTAATGTGTGAAATCAAGATGAGGGAGATCAAATAAACAGTTAAGTTAAAATGACTCGCATTGAACGTGTCCATATTACAAGTATGCTTGCCAATTCATTTCCCCACTTCCCATATATTAGTTTTCAACTTTCTCCCATGCAGTATCGACTTACAACCCTGGTCGAACTTATAACGAACCACCTTATATGTTTTTTTAGATGACTCTACAACCTCGATCTCACGACAGTTTTTTATGTTATAACTTAGCACCGCCCTGTTGAGACGAGTCTTGTCACTGAAAAGCATATTTTTATAGAGCTCCGTTAGTCTATTGTCATCCCACATTATTGTACGAATGTCATCAAGATCCCTTGTGAGGGCATCCACATCCGGTATACTTGGCAAATGATCAAGGTAGGGAATCTCTCTTGAATAAAAGGGAACACACGACTCGTACACCGTTGGTCTAACGATAGGTGGAGTTTGCATATACAAAGCATGTTGAGTGGTGGCAACATGCTTCATCATCAAATCTGGTTGCTCATTGTCTCTTTGTTATGTGAAGTATTATTCCTCATCGTTGTTCTCACAGGGAAAGGTGTTTCATCTCCAGACCAATCATCGTTGTTTTCATAATCACTATCATTTTCTTCACTCCATACATCTATCGTATCCTGATTCAAAATATCATCATCGCCCAATTGAGTTAGGACAAGACCATCATGTTGCTCATTTTCACTGCACATCGAATAAAATAATTAATATTTTGTACATTTCAATAGAATATATTAACTTTAATGCTTAAATGTACCATTCATGATTTGTAGATATTTTATGATGAACATTATCAAATTGCCGATGACCCGAGGATGGACCAGCATGACCCCTCGCTAAAAAATAGGTAGATTCCAATTGTTGGTTGGTTCATAACTTGTAAAATTCATATATGGCTGGTAACTCCTATAAAATATATAGGAGTTAGTACTATTATTATATATAAAATAAATAGTTATGCTACAATAATAAGGTAAATTATAATTTACCACTTGGGTTGTGAATTCTGTAAACTTGGCGACCCTCCATGTTGTTGTATTAGTGAGAAATTATGTCCTCGATCCTCATTAACCCACGGAGATAAGTTTAGATCTGGCCAGACTCTTTCATATGGAACCTGTTCGGATAAAATAGTTCCAAAAATACTACCAAATGGTTGTGTTAGCCGTAGTTTGTGAAATATCAGTGGTGTTTTCGTCTTTAGAATTTATGTACATTTCCAGCATGCTTAACATAAGAACATCTATGTGTTCATCTGGTGTTCTCAAAAAACCTTGCAAAGTTTCATCGTCATTGATGTTAAACTCGACATAACAAACCACACCTTATGGAGTAAGCGAATACATATATATTCTGGTTACCTTAAGATTAATCGAACGTTACTCACACTCATTCTTTTACACACTAGAGATACCAATTTGTGGTGCTCCATTATGAGTAACACCTTAACAATACACCGTGGAGAACAAACTATATTGTACCGAGTGATTCTCCACCAAAGCCTCACCGCTATAATATAATGCATCCATGATTTTTCTCTCGTCGGACATCATAGCAAGATTCAAACAGAACGTTGTATATATTGATGAAGATGAAGTAATGTATAAAGGATGCTGAATAACAAAGGCAAATTGGTTCAAATTCACCCAAGAATGATTGTTTCATGAATGGACATTAGATCTTAAGTAAGCAACAATAAATTCCGTACGCACGTAAAATGTTCATATAACGCATGTAATATATGTGCTATACACATAATACATGTATTACATGCGCCATAGTCTTAGACAGTCATGGCATCTATAATATTCTATGAAGGTGTTTGGATGGGCTTAAAAGTTGGTCAAACCAGCTTTTAAGTACTTTTTTATTTTTTGGAGTATTTGGCAAAAAAAAAATTACTTAAGAAAAACTAAAAAGTGCTTAAAAAAAGCCAAAAATAACAAGTTGGCTAACCCTAACTTTTTTATTTTGGCTTAAAAGCCATTTTAGTTTGACCAATAAAATTATTCTCTTGTCCCTTATAAGTTTTTATAATACCAAAATTACCCTCAATTACAGAAACCCTAAAACATTGTACTCCTCATATTTCCTCCATTCTCCCGTTCCTCTCCTTTCCTCTTTTTTTTTTTTTTTTGATTAAAAGATACTTATAACTGGTTTAGATAACAGAATAACAAACTAATTTAGGTTCCATTCTAGTAAATAACCACTATAATTCCATAACAAAAAACAAAAACTTGAAAAATCCCATATTCAAAAAGCAGTGCTAGCCATGGTTACTTTAAAGGATTTATTTACTCTTCATCGACAGATCCAACATTCTTATTGTGGTTGTGCTTCCTGGCATATCTCTGATTCTTCATTTTTCTACATTTTTCTTCAAGCTTGAATGAAAAGAGTAGCTTTATACATATTTTGTTCTTTTAAGTTTCTGTTTTTTCTATACAAAATAATTTAGTATTTTAAATAGGTTGAGACTTTTTTGGAAGTTTACTTGATAGAAAGTGGTGAAAAATAAACATTCAAAAATTATATTTATAAAAATTATCTAAAGTAATCAATTAAATTGAAATTAAATTAAAATAAAGTTATTTTTTATTTGCATTAATTCATAATTAAATATATTGTAGTAATCAGCTCCTTTATAATGTTAACAGCTGTAAGGATATCTTTGTCTTCTTAATAAAAAAAGTGCTTATTCGCACTTGTTTGCCAAACACTTCAACAATTTTTTTTAAGCTTTAGCACTTTTATCCAAACATGTAACTTCTTATTTATAAAATAAATTTCAGCACTTAAAAAGTACTTTTAACCACTTATACTTAAAAACTACTTTTTTTTTTAAGCCAATCCAAACGGCTCTTATAAAATATTTATGGCTTCGTCGCTGCTAAGCACTTTTCCCCCATCTATTTTGATCACTTGAGTCCAAAAAGTCATTTACCTGCGCGTAGATTTTGCTAAGTAATAACCTTGACCCTGCACGGGTTAAAACCTTCTTTGACCTGCCGATTATATTTACTCGTGAGACGCGCAGTGGAAAGTGAGAAGTAACGGAGAAATGATGGAGGTAGAAGACGAGCTGCAAGACTCTGCTACTCCTTGCTTGCATTTAGTCTCTGCTTTCCTCGCCTGTGAACCCCCGGATTTCGTTATCTCATTTGGCAGGTTACTCTTTTCAATCCCTGCTCATTTTAGCTAACACCAAATGTAGCGTATTTGCAATTGGCCTCCTAATACTTTCGTTCAACTAAAAATTATTTGAATTAACACTAGGGATTGTGGAGGTGGTTCCATTACGAAGAGTGTGCAAAGGTTCATTTGGAACCAATGTATCAACAAATTCGTGAGTTTATTAAGCTCTAACCTTCTAGTTAATTTTTTTCCACAATCGAATTATCTCTTGGGGTAGTTTTCTTTGATTTTGGATGCTCTTCTGAATGCTGTAGGATGTGAAGTGTAATGGGCATTATTTAAAAAGTTTCTTGAAGAAGCTCATCGTTGAAGTCGAGTCAAATGGGGACGTTGTTTTGGATGAAATATATGAAATGTATATTTATTGTCTGACTACTCTGAAGGTAATTTCTTTTTTAAAATTTTTATCAGTTACTTTATGATAATCGGATTTTACTATCAGCATTGGCTTATGTTGGAATTGGCCTTCCTTTTTTGTTGCCAGGATGATGAATTGACTAAAGGAAACACTAGAACATTAAGAAGAG
This sequence comes from Nicotiana glauca, assembly GCA_026770625.1. Classification (NCBI taxonomy): domain Eukaryota; kingdom Viridiplantae; phylum Streptophyta; class Magnoliopsida; order Solanales; family Solanaceae; genus Nicotiana; species Nicotiana glauca. The sequence goes on along the minus strand of MU756132.1, from coordinate 152,410 downwards.
TATCATTTCTACTTCCCAAGGGTGAATATTTTTTCTTTTCATTCCCTTCTTTTTGGCGTGGGATGATGTTTAGCTGGCTTTAGTACCATTGAGTATCCAATATGTGGTGTACACAGATTGTTCACAAGCCTCAAGTTGTCAAATAACGAGGAAATTTGAAGTCACGTTGCAATGTTCACTTAACATGCTTGAAGGAGATACAGGGTATGTACTGCCCCTTTTTCTCTTTCCTTTTAACTGGAATTGGGCTTGTTTAAGGATATGCAGCCCTTGTTTATTTTGATATGGTTGGCAGGTACTAGGATGAATACATTTTTTAAGAGATTTTAGATCTTTGGACTTTGTATAATTTTAATTATCTTGTTTAAGGATATGCAGCCCTTGTTTACTTTGATATGGTTGGCAGGTACTAGGATGAATACATTTTTTAAGAGATTTTAGATCTTTGGACGTTGTATAATTTTAATTATCTTCAGGAGATTCTCTTATTGCAGCTGAGTGTAGCAATAAGCCTTCATAGTTAACTTGCTATGCGAAACAGCAAACTCATGTTGATAATCTATATGTTTAAGCCATTCAGTTTTCCTTTTTTTTTGTGACAAGGGTGGTGTATGGCCTAGCTCTCGTGCACCTTGACTAATCCACTAGGTATCTGCTACATGCTACCTCCCACAAGTACAGGGTAACTCTGTCCTTCTAAAAATGAGAAGAAATAACCTGACCTTTTTGCCTTTGTTGGGATTTGAACCTTAGTCTCACATCGTGTATTCCAGCTTTTATTAGTATGTTTACACATTAGGCTGATATCTACTAAATACTTCAGTAATTAATTGTGTGGAATCTCTACATCATTTTTATTAAAACACGAAGTGATAAAGCGATGCAAAGCACGGGGTTATTACTTCATCGGTGAAGCCATACACTTTAGAGAAGCTTGCACTTCAAACAATGGTGCACATCGTGATCCTAGTGAGAATCAGTTGCTTCTCTCAACTTTGAGAAGTTGAATTAATATTGGCATTATGGTATATTGGATTTGGAAATGGTTATTTTAGTTGTAATTTTGTGTTTGATAGTTTTTAATTTCCCATAAATTGTGTGCTTCACTTCAAAGAAGCGTGCACTTCTCTTCTCGCTTTTCACTTCAAGCCCCATGAACCTTGTCGCTTTTTTGCGCTTTTCGCTTTCAAAAGCCCGTTTCTAGATGGGTGGCATGTTTACTTGACCCTCTACTATCTACTTGAAACATTTTGTTGCATCAATTTTTTTTAATAAAAAAGAGCAAGAGATCCTTGATAATTTATTTCCTTCTTTACCATCATACGCTTTTTCCTTCATCAGTACAATTCATAAGTACCATAAAAGCTTATAAATATCAGGATTTATGAATGTTACTCTTGGTAGGCATTTTAAGTGACAATAGTCACCCTTTGATGCTTGTGGATGTAAGGTGGCATAACAACCTCCCTTCTAGCATGTATTTCTTGCTAGTTTCTCCAAGGTATAAAAATTGCAGTCGCATTAACAAAATTCTGGAGTTATCAATTTCTCATCAGATAGGGAAGACATTAAAGTAGCTCTGTTGCACTATACCTTTTATGGATTGAAACTTTGTCTTTCATGAGGGTCCAGGTTTGATTTTGGAGTACGTTTGTGCCACAGCTTTGATATTAGGATTGCTGCATGTTGCAAGGGAAAGTTGGTAAAAGTTTTGCAAAAGCTAGTGTCGTAGTTCATTGTGATAGCATGCAGTAAACATTGACTTCTTACTAAATCTCGGCTATTAACTAGTGGTACATAACTTACTAAATCTCCATGCTGTGAATAGTAACAGTGGAACCTCGTGAGATGTAAATTAGCGCACAAACACATACATAAAATCTTTGCATTTGACGCAAATGCCTGATATGGTGAAAGTTGTGCTCTTTTGTTCTCTCATAATTTTTTTACAATAATTTATTCCCAGTTTGACTGCTGATCGATATGTTCTATCTATTTCAATTTCATGGTTGAAACAGGTGCTCGATTTGGCCATCAGGTCTGTTCCTTTCAGAGTTCATACTTTCTTTTCCAGAACTGTTCTCAAACAAATCTTGTCTTGAGGTGCGATAGCTTTCCAAAGTATTCATCTGTTTGTCTTTGTGTATCAATTTTATTCTCTTCAATTTGTCTTTGGGAAAATTAATTAACAACAACAACATCCTAGTATAATCTCACAAGTGGGGTGTGGGAAGGGCAGGATGTATGCAGCCTTACCTCTACCCTGGAAGGGCAGAGATGTCTTAGGAAAAATTAAAACATATAATTCGTTCTGTTATTCTTGATGGATTTTTCCAAGGTGGAATGCTGCTGCTCTTGATCCTTTCTTGTTTTGCTAGTCAGTCGGCAATGCTCTTTTATGTACTCAGTACTTAGTTAGGTTGATTTATTTAATAACATTTGTGCCCTTTTTTGTATTTTATCTATTAACAAAGCAGGTTGGTTCAGGTGTTGGATTGGTTGGTGTCTGTTTAGCTCACGTGAATGCCTCAAAGGCAAGTTTGCTTTTACTATTCTATCTTTTTTCCGCTTTGTAAATTGTGCCACTCTTGTTTACACAAACGCATCTGACATTGTTATTTCTACTTGCTCATTTTAAGCTTCTATGTTCTATGTTCTTGTTCAAGGACCTTGTTAGACATAATCATATTTTTTATGTTCTCCAATAAGAAGGGTCCGGAGAGATCAAATTTATGAATCCGCTTGCTCTATCTCTATTTGTATTTTTGAAGTTACAATTGCTTTCGTCTTCTGTATTGCATATGTCTCTACGCCTTCTATTGAAAATGGCGGGGATAATTGATTGGACAGTAGATGTATATGGTTTATTTTAGAATGTGAAGCATGCATTGGATAACAATTAGAATGAAGTCTATCAATTTATTCAACTGCAATTTGGGTCAAGGAATGCAATATGTTACCCAGAAAAAGCTAAAATTGAAAGAGACGCACTCTTGTAATCATGTGAATTTATTCTACTATTTCCATTTCATAGTTTTTCCATCATAAATATGAAGTAATGCATTCCACGATAACGTCTCTCTTTGCTTAATCTAGTAAGCTCTTGAACTTTATAGTCTGTATTTACGTCTTAGGATAGATATAGTTGTTATCCTCATTTGATCTACTGAAATAGTAACCTTGCGGAACCCTGTTAACAATATGTGTATTGTTAAACATACTAATCTTCTTTATCTTTTGTATGACTTCAGAAGGTCACTTAGATTTATCAATTTGGATCCTTGATTTTAAATTTTTCTCCAAAAGCCATTTTTAGCACATGGGGGAAATGCTTACTATCAATCCTTACTATATCTGGACCTGGTAAGTTTCCCCGTGTTGAGTCAAATTAAGCCGCAGGCTCCACTCCTGGTGGTGCCCTTCCGTCAATTCTTTAAGTTTCGGCCTTGCGACCATACTCTCCCCAGAACCCCAAAACTTTGATTTCTCATAAGGTGCCGGCGGATTCCTAAAAGCAACATCCGCCGATCCCT
>MU756132.1:10632-127050 GCA_026770625.1 Nicotiana glauca | reverse complement strand
ATATATATATATATATATATATATATATATATATATATATATATATATATATATATATATATATATATATATATATATATGGGTGTTGGGAAAGTCAAACGAGTTAGTTGTGTTTGAATCATTTATTCACTTCAAACTATAAAAGTGCATGTTTTTTGAGACATTAAAAATTAAGTAACTAATGAAAATGACTTGGTATTGTATATGTGATCCCCATATTGTCTAATTAATGAAGATATGTCTTCTCTTTGTTCATGAGTGAGTTTGGGTAGAAAGTATCTAACATGCTTGCTCAGCCGAGTTCACTCGGTTGAGCACCGAATGTGCTCCCCGAGTTTGGGTCATGACAAACTTGGTATTAGAGCCTAAGGTTTTAAAGTGTCCTAGGATGTTTCGGAGCCGTGTCTAGTAGAGTCCTTCTTATGGGTGTGTTGTTGACCACATCTATAAGTTGGGGTCTACTTGGACATATAGGAATAATACCATTCTTTGATGTTCTATATCGTGCGATAGAGCTGAATGTGAGACTGTTCCTCCTCTAACTCGTGCATTGCTCAAATTTTCAGTACATGGCACCTAAGAAGAAAACAAGAATTGGCCAAAGAGCCAATGCCGCCCCAGGAGTGGCAGTTGATTCTTTACATAATGATGCAGGTGAGTACCTGAGGGGTGAGGACATTCCCCCGACTACTACACTGCATGATTCCACTACACTTGACCAGACTACACCAACTCCTACATCCACTAAGGGTGCAACGATCCCTCCAGCTAATATTTCGGTCCCACATCTAGCCCCAGCTTAAGGTCCCAGTATTTCAGATAGGGACCTTAGGGGAGCCATACAAATATTAGATCAGATAGTGGCTTCCCAAGCCTAAAGATCTAATGTTGCACCTATTTCTTCTAGCCATAAAGGGGATTCTGCTAGTTCCAGGGTAAACATGTTCCTTCAGTTAGATCCTCCAGTGTTCACGGGTACTAATCTCGAGGAGGTGCCCCAAGATTTCATTGATGAGATGCACAAGACTCTCCGACTTATGCGTGCTACTAAGACGGAGGGAGTGGATTTGGCCGCCTACCTCCTGAAAGGGGTGGACTATTCTTGGTTTGACTTGTGGGAGGACTCCGGTGAGGAGGGGAGCCCTCCAACGAGGTGGAGTGAGTTCGGTAACGCCTTCATAGATCATTTCTTGCCTGCCGAGATAAAGGCAGCCCGTGCCGCTGAGTTTGAGAACCTAAAGCAAGGTAGCAAGATTGTGTGGGAGTACCACATGGAGTTCGCGCGTCTGTCCAAGTATGCTATTCACATGTTTCCCATTGTGGAAGCTAGAGTGTGCCGGTTTGTGCAGGGCCTTAGCCCTTTGGTTATCAATGAGGCCACTACGACTGCCTTAAATTCTGATATGAAATATGGGAAGATGGTTGCATTTACTCAAGCTATAGAGAACCATAAGTTGAAGAACAGAATGGTGCGAGAGGGTAGCAATAAGGCCTGGTCCCAGGCAACCTTGAAGATTCATTTCGTGGTGGTAGGTCAGCATTCAGGGGAGGGTCATCAAAGCCATCCAAGTCTTTTTCTCAGTCTTCAGCCAGTGCACTGCCATCAAGGCCCAGTCAGTAGCAGTAGAGTCATTTCAGGCCCAATCAGGGCAATAGGGGACCCCACCAGCAAGCCGGTTAGGAGGGAGATTCTAGCAGCAGCGGAGGCCCCCATTCCCCAGGTATGGGAAGATGAACTTGGGGATATGTTACATGGACCTACCCATATGCTACGGGTGCAGATTGAGAGGTCACATTCAGAGAGAGTGTCGTTCGTCCTGCTAGGGTGCGGTCAGGGGTACATCACATCCATCTAGTTCTGCAGCCTATATCCTCAGCACCCTCTCCAGCTCGAGGCACTCCAGCACCCGCAAGGCGTGGTGCAACTAGGGGTGGTGCATAGAGTTCAGGAGGACCCAACAATTTCAACGCTATGAGTGGTCGCCAGAGTGCAGAGGTTTCTTCAGATGTTGTCACAGGTATATTGACTGTCCAATCTCATTATGTGTATGCTCTTATTGATCCCGATTCCACTTTTTCCTATGTCACTCCTTGTATTGCTATGGAATTTGGGATAGAATCGGAACAACTTCATAAGCCGTTCTCTTTATCTACTTCAGTTGGTGAGTCTATTATGGCCGCACAAGTTTATAGATATTATGTTGTCACGGTACGTGGTCGGGATACCATAGCCGATCTCATTGAATTGGAGATTGTTGATTTTGATGTAATAATGGGGATGGATTGGCTTTCTTCATGTTTTGCCAAGCTTGATTGTCGAAATAGAACTATGAGGTTTGAATTTCCAAATGAGCCAGTTGTTGAATAGAAGGGAGATAATATGGTGCCAAAAATATGGTTTATTTCTTACCTTAAGGTCGTGAAAATGATTAACAAGGGGTGCATCTATCATTTGGTCCTGGACATGGACACCGATGCTGAGGCACCTACATTTGAGTCTGTTCCTATTGTGAATGAATTTTTAGATGTCTTTTCGGATGATCTCCTTGGGATCCCACCAAATAGGGAGATTTATCTTTGGATTGATGTGATGCCAGGCACACAGCCTATGTCTATCTCACCTTACAGAATGGCACCGACAAAATTGAAGGAGCTAAAGGAACAATTGAAGGATTTGTTAGAGAAGGGCTTCATGAACAAGTGTGTCGACTTGGGGCGCATCGGTTCTCTTTATAAGAAAGAAGGATGGGTCGCTACGGATGTATATTGACTACCGACAGCTCAACAAAGTCACAATAAAAAATAAGTACCCATTACCAAGGATAAATGATTTGTTTGATCAATTATAGGGTGCTGGGTACTTCTCCAAAATTGATATACGGTCCGAGTATCACCAATTGAAGATCAGGGAGCAGGATATTTCGAAAACAGCTTTCAGGACCCAGTATTGGGGACTTTGAATTTCTAGTAATGTCTTTTGGGCTAACAAATACCCCAACAACTTTCATGGATCTTATGAATCGATTCTTCAAGACTTTTCTTGACTCATTTGTAATAGTGTTCATTGGAGATATTATTGTATATTCAGGAATTTGAGAGGACCATGCGATCATCTCAGGGTAGTTCTGCAGACTCTTCATCAGCACCAATTGTATGCAAAGTTTTCAAAATGTGAATTTTTGCTTGAATCTGTTATATTCTTGGGTCATGTCGTCTCCAAAGATGGAATTAGGGTTGATCCTAAAAAGATCGCATCGGTGAAGAATTGGCCTAGACTTACAACTCCAATATAGATTCGCAATTTCTTGGGCTCATTAGGGTATTACAGGAAGTTTGTGGAGGGGTTACCTACTCTTGCCTCCCCGTTGACTAAATTGACATAGAAATCGGTTAAGTTCCAATGGTTCGATGCTTGTGAAAGGATCTTCTAGGAGTTGAATCAAGATTGACTACAACACCGATGTTGACCCTGCCAGAGGGTACATATAGGTTTGTTGTATATTCTGATGCTTCAAGGATCGGGCTTGGGTGTGAATTAATGCAGCATGGCAAGGTCATAGCTTATGCTTCTAAGCAACTCAAGAATTATAAAAAGAACTATCTAACACATAACTTAGAACTTGCGGCGGTGGTTTTTGCATTGAAGATTTGGTGGCATTATTTGTATGGGGTCCATGTGGATGTATTCATAGACCACAAGAGCCTCTGATATATTTTCAAACAGAAGGTATTGAATTTGAGGCAGAGAATATGGCTGGAGTTACTCAACATCGATATTCTATATAATGTTGTGGCAGATGCTCTTAGTCGGAAATATATGAGTATTTTGGCTCACTTGGAGGCACATCAGAGGTCGTTGGCTAAGGAAGTTCATCGGTTAGCGAGTTTGGGAGTTCGTCTTGCGGACTCTAATGAAGGAGGGGTAATTGTGCAAAATAGGGTTGAATCATCGCTTGTTGTGGAAGTCAAAAAGAAACAATTCAACGATCCATTGTTGATACAATTGAAGGAGGGGATTCATAAACATAAGACTATGGATTTTCCTATCGGCATGGATGATGGTACACTAAGGTACCAAGGGCGGCTATATGTTTCAAATGTAGATGATCCTGGGGAAAGAATCATGGCTGAAGCTCACACTTCTAGGTATTCCTTGCACCCAGGTTCTACAAAGATGTATCACGACCTCAAGGAAATCTATTGGTAGAATGACATGAAGAGGAATGTAGCGGACTATGTGGCAAAATGTCCTATCTGTCAGCAAGTGACGGCCGAGCATCAAAGTCCTCGTGGGTTGGCACAGGGCATAGAAATTCCAATATGGAAGTGGGAAATGATTAATATGGACTTTGTGGTAGGACTACCACGCACTCCGTGCAAGTCGACTCAATTTGTGTGATTGTGGATTGGCTCACGAAATCAGCACACTTCTTGCCAGTGAAATCAACCGACATAACGGAACAATATGCTTAGTTGTATATCAAAGAAATAGTCAAGTTGTATGGAACTCTAGTTTCTATCATTTCTGATCAAAGTGAACAGTTTACAACTAATTTTTGGAAGAAATTTCAGCAAGGTTTGGGTACTCAGGTGAATCTTAGTATAACCTTTTATCCACTGACCGACGGGCAGGCAGAGCAGACTATTCAGACGCTTGAGGATATGTTGCGTGATTGTGTTCTTGACTTCAAGGGTAGCTGGGATGATCATTTTCCACTTTTAGAATTTGCCTACAACAACAGTTGTCATGCTAGTATTCAGATGGCACCATTCGAGGCGTTATATGGTAGGACATGTAGATTTCCCATTGGGTGGTTCGAGAATGGGGAAGCTGAATTGATAGGACCAGACATCGTGCATTAGGCTATGAAGAAGGTCAAGGTCATTAAGGAGCAGTTGAAAACTACTCAGAGTCGTCAGAAGTCCTATTCGGATGTTCATCGTAGGTATTTTGAGTTTAAAGAAGATGATTGAGTGTTTTTGAAGGTCTCCCCCATGAAGGGTATAATGCGATTTGGAAAGAAAGGAAAATTGAGTTCGAGGTATGTCATACCGTACAGAATCATTCAAAAGATTGTTCAAGTGGCGTACAATCCTGAGCTACCACATGAGATGTCATTAGTGCACCCGGTATTTCATGTGTCTTTGTTAAAGAAAGTAGTTGAAGATTCATCGCTTATCATACCAGTTGAGACTATTGAGGCCAATGAAGAACTATCATATGAAGAATTTTCAGTTGCCATTCTTGATAGGCAAGTCCGAAAGTTGAGGAATAAAGAAATTGTCTCCGTTAAAGTATTATGGCGAAACCAGCAGGTTGAGGAGGCTACTTGGGAGGCCGAGGAAGACATGAAAGAGAAGTATCCTTACTAGTTTGAATAGATATGTAATCCTTTTATGAAATTGTCGCCTATATTTTTGTATCACTTGTTCAGTTGATGTAAAGGTGTTCCTTTTTGATTATATGTTGCTTATGAGGCCACGGTTAGTGTTGTTTTGTGTTATGTTACGTTATTGGATTATGTATATATTGTTAGGATATGTTCTCTAGCAGGTGGATATGCCCAGTTACAAAAGAAACTCTGGCAAACGTTTTGAAAACTTTTAGGAGTTAGTCAAAAATTTGGGACTGCTAGTGTGAAGTGTGGCAGTTAAGCTACATCAGATGCTAATAGTGAACTTTGACCCTCATTTGAGGACGAATGATCTTAAGTGGGGGACGATGTAAGGCCCTGTAAAATTTTACCTAAAAACCTGGGATTTTGTGGTGCTGAGATAGACTTATGTGTTAAAGATTGTACGGACTTCTTAGGTTGAACTGTACGCTGAGGAGTTAAAGGTAAATGTTGGCAGAAGAAGGCATTTCTTCGGCCCACTATGCACCGCTCAATCACTCCGCGGGCCGCATAATAGTTGTAGAGTAAAGCAGAAACTTTAGAAAAATTCTGGACCAATTCGCGATCCATTATGCGGCTACATAACGATTTCGCAGGCCGCACACCGATCACAAATTTAGCTTGGAAATTTTTCAGAGGGAGGTCTTGTGGCGCATTATGCGGCCGCAAACAGGTATGCGGCCGCATAACGATTTCACAGGCCGCACATTGATCACAAATTTAGCTTGGAAATTTTTCAGAGGGAGGTTATGCGGCGCATTATACAGCCGCAAACAGGTATGCAGACCGCAAATTGGTTGCAGAGGGAAGCAGAAAATTTCAGTTCCGAAGGGCCAATTATGCGACCCATTTTGCGGGCCACAAAAGTTTCAGTGGTCTGATGCTTGTGAGCAAAGTTTTCAAGAATTAAAGAAGAGGTGGATTACTACACCAGTTTTAGCCTTACTGTCGGTCTCGACCAGCTACACAGTATATTGTGACACTTCTAGAGTTGGACTCTATTGTGTCCTAATCCAAAATGGGAAGGTCATTGCTTATGCATCAAGACAATAAAAAACGCATGAGAAGAGTTACCCTACCTATGATTTGGAACTTGTAACAATTGTGTTTGCCTTGAAGATATGGTGACATTACCTTTACGGTAAGCATTGTGAAGTATTCACAGATCATAAGAGCCTACAATATATTTTCAAGCAAAAAGAGTTGAATCTGAGGCAATTGAGGTGGTTGGAGTTATTGAAAGACTATGACTATATCTATACGATCCCGGAAAGGCTAATGTGGTAATCGATGCTCTTAACCGCAAGTATATGGGTATCTTATCATATTTATGAGTAGAGGAGAGGCCATTGGCATGAGAAGCGCAAAAATTGTCCAACAATGAGAGAATCAGATTTGATGAGTCTAAAGAGGGTAACTTGATTGTGTTGTATAAGGCTTAATCATCCTTGGTGGTTGAGATGAAAGAGCGACAATATGAAGATCCCAACATGAAAGCAATCAAATATAAGGTGCTAAAGAACGAAATTCCAGCCTTTATACTTGGTGATATTGATGGTGTCCTAAGAATGAATGGAAGACTATGAGTCCTGGATGTTGGTGTAATTCGAGTGTGAGTTATGAGTGAGGTGCATAGCTCTGGATATTCTATACATCCAGGCTCAACCAAAATGTACAAAGACCTGAGAGAAATTTACTGGTGGAACAGGATGAAATAACATGTAGCTATTCAAGTGGCTAGATGCATAAAATACTAGAAGGTCAAAGCCGAACACCAAAGGCTCGGGGACCTAGCTCAAAATATTAAAATTCATATATGGAAGTGTGAGATGATCAATTGCATTTTGTGGTTGAGTTGCCTCGCACCCACCATAAGCATGACTCTGTGTGGGTAATTGTAGATAGGTTTACAAAATCAATTCACTTCTTGCTAGTGTAGACTACCTACACAGTTGAGCAGTATGTTGAGTTTTACATTAAAAAAAATTTACCACTGCATGGCTCTCAAGTTTCTATCTTTCTAATAGGGGAGCGCAATTCTAAGCAAGGTTTTGGTAGTCTTTTCAAAATAGACTGTGGACAAAGGTAAATTTAGTACCGCTTTCCATCCCCAAACTGATGGACAAGAAGAAAGAACGATTCATACCCTTGAAGATATGTTGCTATCTTGTGCAATTGACTTTGGTGAAAATTGGGATAAACGCTTACCCTTAATAGAATATAATAATATTTTTCAAGCGAGTATTGACATGGCTCCTTATGAAGCGTTATACGGGTGTCATTGTAGATCTTGAATATGGTGTTTTGAACCAACATAGATACCCTTGATCGAACTAGAGTTGGTCCAAGATGCTTTGGAGAAAGTGAGAATAATTCCAAAAAGGCTTAAAATAGCTCAGAGTCGACAAAAGTCTTATACATATAAGAAACGTAGGAATATAGAGTTTATAAAAGGCGACTATGTATTCTTAAAAGTGTCACGCATGAAGGGAGCTATGATATTTGGGAAGATAGCAAAGTTGAGTTCTAGATTTGTTGGCCCCTATAGAATCTTGAGCAAGAAAGGTAATGTGTCTTATGAGCTACTTGCCAGAAAAATTAACAGCTATTCATCCCGTATTTAATGTATCGATGTTATTTTGGTACCTTTCTAACAAAGCTGAAGCAATTACCGTGGATGAAGTGGAGGTCAGTGCAAGATTGACTTATGAGGAGGTGTCATCAAAATTCCCGACAGACATGTTCAGAGATTGAGGACCAAAGATGCGACATCAGTTAAAGTGTTGTGGCATAATCATGACTCAGAAGAAGCTACTTGGAAAGCCAAACAAGTCATGAAGAAAATACCCTTATTTGTTCGAGGAAAGAGGTATGTAAACTTTTAGAGTATTCAAAGGCTTTCATAGTTATGAGAGTGAATTTTTTTATTATAAACATGCTCATTCGACATTCGAGGAAGAATGCCATATAAGGGTGGTGAATGTGAAACCCTAGAGATTTTTGCACCAAAATACTATGTTCTTGTACAAGCTTTAAATTGGACGCAAGGATGTTTAGATACTATAAAAGGTGTATACAAATTATATTTTAGTTTAGGAGGTGGTATGGACGTTTATAAGAGGGAAAAAGTAGTTTGGAACAAAATAGAAATGTCCAAGGTAAGAACAGAATTCTAGTCACAAGAGACCTTACTTCAAATTAGTAGGTAAGAACAGAATTCTAGTCACAAGAGACCTTACTTCAAATTAGTATATCTCCTAATATATAAAGATTTATGGGGTGAATTACCAATTAAATTAAAGCCCTTGAACTATAGTTTAACGTTTGTCATTTCGATATTCATTTAAAATATTATGGGCGTTTTACCGAAGATTGTCACATTAGAAAAATGGCTATGATTTTGAGCAACTAGAGGGACGCGGGGTCATAGCACCAAAACCAGAAGAAACTTTTGGGTGCCGTGGGGACCATTGGGCGCTGAGTGCAGCGCCAAATGCGTGAAATTGAGATAAAAGGGATGGGAGAGAGAACATGGCTTTATTATTTAAAGATTAAACCTCTCCTCCCATCCTTACATCATCCAAAGATTCTCATACTACCTAAGGTGAGCTTTCAATGTGATTAACGTTAGAATACTACTTTTAAACAAAAATTCTATTAATATACATCTCAAAATTATTAGATTCTCAACAAGAACTCAAGAACAAGATCTTTCCACTAACCTAGGGTTTTGCTATTCAAGGTAAGATTTGTAACCACTTTCAGATGAAATAGTTAGAGAGGTTTATGGTTGATAATCGTTCCTAGAAACTACTACAAAAACTTAGATCAAGTTCAAACCTTAAAATTGAGAAAGATGAAACCTAGGGTTTCTAAAGTTGGAAATATTAAGATTTTTTAGAATTGATTCTTTTATTGACTATGTATAGATTGGTTTTGTAAGTTGAACCCTTTGGATTGGAGCAAAGAAGGCATTCAAAGCAAACAATCAAAGTGAGTAGAGATAACACTTTTACTAAAGTCGTCTTCTCACAAAGATCGAGACATAAGTTATTGTTAGATTGTATAGAATGTTAATGTGGGTTCTAAATGGAACGAGTGGAATCACATTATCTATTTGAATTGTAGAAAAGATCTTAGATTATTAGCATGTTTAATAACTCAATAATAGTCTGTTGTTCCATAAATCATATTTCATGCATTCATGACATGTATATATTTCCTTAAGGTTATAGACTATTGAATTTTCTTTTACATAATTTTATAGAATTGTTTTGATGAAAACTGTAAAGATATATCATTTTTTTAATGTTATAATGTAAGAATTACCCAAAAAAATATTTTGCGAGTCTCCTTATCTCTCAGAAGGGTTCGCACCCTCTAGTAGTTTATGTTACCCCGGAACTACTCATGCCAGAATAGGAGACTAGTGCACTGTTGGTTCGGGCATTATAATAGATATGCCCTGGTAAGACACAAGAACGCGAGCATGCTAGAACTTTGAACTATGAGGTACCACAGGAAAGGGGTCCAGACGATCGGGCTGGGATCGTCCACCATATTGCCAAATGGTGATATTTTCAGAATAAGAAAGAATGTCAGAATCAATGGTACTCCCCAGCAAAGAAAAGAACAGAAAAAACTAAAATACTTTAAAAAATTTACAAGGACTATTTCAAGAAAACTTTATATATTTATCTAATTGAGTTTAATATTTCCCCCGAAAAAGAATGAGAAAAGAAAGAAAGAAAAGAAGAATTATCATGAACGAAATCAAGAAGAACTTTACAATAGATATATAAATTCTTTGTTTCAACTCTTCATTAGAAGCTTCTAGAATTTTCTTATATCATGCATACAAACTTCTTTCAGAGTCTCGTTCCAGCTTTAGTGGGAAAATTGTTTTGCTTTATGAGTACCGTTGTGATATACTGACGTTCCAATATTATTTTGGAACCTACATTAGCATATGTCAATATAGGTACAAGATTCATAGACGAGCAGGCTATGAGTTAAGATATTATCTCATCCCACCAGACTTTTGGTGAGCTACGATTCCGGCCATGGAGTTCGTTGCTTGATTTTAGATCATAACTTTATTTATTTATTTTAGGATTAGCCTGTGAGTCTTGTTCCGAGCAATCCTCCCAAACTCGATAGAGGTTTCATAGACATTATTGAGTCACAAGGTGAAGTCTACATTTTATATTGTCCTACTGAATAAGGTTTAGATTATGTTTTAAGCCTAAAGATTTCAGACATAAAAAAGGAAGATGTTTTGTCTTAGTTTTAGATGCTGACCTTCCTAGTAGAGTAAAAATAATATGTAAGAAGGTTTGCTCGGTAAAGTTAAGGCATCGGGTACCGATTACGACTTGGTCAGAAACGGGTCGTGACTGTCGTTTGTACAAAAGTCAAAACTTGGTCAACTCTTATAAATTAAACTTTCAAAAGAAGAAACAAAGTGTTCCAATTAACTCCAAAACCTTTTTGGAACTAAATGAACCATCCGCACAAGTAACAAAACACAAAAAAACATATAAGAATCATCAAATGGGGAAACAAGGTTCAAATACTCAAAACGACCAGGTTTCTCCACCTCTTAAATAGATGTTCATCCTTTAACGAGTTTAAAATCATACCTAGAGTGCCATAAAGATTAGGATAGCTGCTCCGCATATACTGTTCGGTCTCCTAAGTCGCCTCCTTGACTGGCTAACCTCTACACTGGACCTTCACCGATGCATACCTTTTAAACTCAGCTTCCAAACCTCCCTATAAAAAATGGCCACTTTTTCCTCCTCATAAACTAGATTCTCATCAAACTATATTGTGCTGAAATCCAAGACATGCGACTTATCTTCATGATAATTCTGAAGCATAGAAATGTGGGATACTGGATGAACTCCTGAAAGACTAGGAGGCAAGGCAAGTCTATAAGCGACCTCTTCGACTCTCTCCAACACCTCAAAAGGATCAATGAACCTCCGGTTAAGCTTGCCCTGCTTCCTGAACCTCCTCATTCCCTTCATAGGTAAAACTCAAAAAAGAACCTTCTCACCTTCTATGAATTCCATATCACAGACTCTCCTATCAACATAAATCTTCTGCCTGGACTTAGCTATGTAAAGCCTCTCCTAAATAAACTTAACATTCTCAAAGGCATCACGAACCAAATCTATGTCTAACGATATCAGCTCACGTATAAGTCCTCATATAGAGCCATTTGGATACTCAACTGGTAGTTTTTATTGTAGGCAAACTCCGCTAAATGTAAAAATTTGTCCCATTGACCTCCAAAATCAATAGTGTATGCCCTCAGCATATCCTCCAAGATCTGAATGGTCCGCTTGGACTGTCTGTCCGTCTGAGGGTATAATTTGTTTACCGTGAAAATGGTAACGACAATTAAATTTGTTAAATGGAAATATAAAAATACGTGATCTATTTGCGAGATAATTGTTAGAGCAGATGATATTAGTAATATGAAATTTAAGGATGGAGCGCGAGCTAAAATGAGATAAGCATCGAACCGAAGGTCCTGCTTCCCGGGTATAAGCCTGGTCGATGGGGACTTTGGGGTCGACTTCGAGGTCGAGCTTAAGCTATCAGGGATAGTCGAGGATGATATATTGATTAAATATATAATCAAACAAAGCTCTTATAGACAAAACTAAGTTATAGGATAAAGAACACATATAAAAGCGAAGGATATCAAGGTATCCTCAGATCAGTGAGAGCCAATAAGTTTAGAAAGAAGAGAGAGATATTATTGCACTTGTGGAGAAATGGAGCAACATTAGTCCCTTACAAGGTGGTATGCATTCCCCTTATATAGGAGAGGGAATGCCATATAGTACAAAGTGCATTAAATGTAAAGGCATGGGGAGGGGATGGCTAGGCATGACACTAGCACCTATTGATCCTAGGTGCTTGACTCGGGGGACTTCCGCCTTCGTGACTTTTATTTGGTTGCGGATAAAACTCTTATCCCTGGAGTGCCGACATGATCTCGAATGATCCTCGGGGGAGGGGGCTCGATCATGGTCCCACGGTTTCGAGGTGTTGACGTGACCTCCCGAATGTACCCTAATGGAGGGAAGTAAATCCCCTTGATTTCACCGTATACAGATAGTCTCCATGTTTTCTAGGATGAAGTAATAGGAAATCAGACTGAGTCATCATCTCGAGGTCATCATTGCTATGATGTCAACTATCCAAGAGCATTTAATGCCATTTCTCAGAGGACCGTGCAGGGCTGCCGTCAGATGCGATAATCGAGGAACCACGAACTACCGCAAGCACGTCTCTTCTGCTCCCCTAGCGGTTACTATAAATTCACTAATTGTTTGACCCTTTCCATCTTCACCTTTTTCACCAGCCCGTGAACCAAAATTCTGCTATTTGATATCCTTCCCTTTTTACAAAAGGGTTTTTACCATTTTTCATGGCTAGAACTTCTAGAACGGTCCCTCGTTGGAGTGATACTGCATCGTCATCCCGACTACTCGAGGGAGACAATAGATCGATTCCCTCTTTAGAGAAATGGATTCTACCCGAAATTGATACATCAAAGGTTTTTGGCATCGAGATTCCCTCGTCTATACGGGGTCGGTGCGAGCACATCTCTCGATATGTCAACATCGTGATCGATGCTGATAACATCAGTAAAGATTGCCGGTTGAGCAAGGCAGTGAAGGTAGAGATTCCTAGCCCCGGTGATAGCATTACCAACTTCAAGGATGGATTCCTTTACATATATACTTACCCATTCACCCTAGGCCCCGATAAATCCGTTGAAGCTCCTCCGTTGGAAGTTGACCTAGTTATCCTTGACTTTTGCGCCCGATATCAGGTGACTCTAGGCCAGATCTATCCATCCTTTTGGAGGATAGTGTTGATGCTTAGGCATTTCACTGAAGGGTTACAGGCGATGTTTTTACCCTTAGTCATTTGATTAGACTATATCTCTCTCGGCTGTATCGAGGCTTGATCAAGCTCCGCCACCGGTCCAAAAAGTCTTTTTTCATGAGTGTTGATGAAGGGAAAGACCGAGGGTGGATGAGCAGGTTCATCCGAGTGAGGAACTCAGACGTCATCTCGGTCCAGAGGATGCCCTTTTCAGAGCAGTGGAATGCTCAATGTAAGTGAATTTCCCTTTAACCGTTTCTCGACTCCCCATTCATTTGTCATAATGACTTATTTGCGCTTTTTGCATCTGTTGCCTGGCATTCGAAGGTGATCCTAGACTTGCCGGGATAGATCAGTCATTTGGATGGAAAGTTCCCGTATCGCACTCGATCTTGGACCGTCCTGGCTAAGGAGCGTTGGGTGGCCAAGAATCACAGTGAGGCTCCATCATCGCCTGTGTTTAGCATTTTGTGTTCCCCTCCGAACCCTTAGCAAAAACGTATCATAGTTTTTGTGTTAGTACAGGTCTTGGCGAAAATATGCAGATGAGGCCACCCCCCGACGATGAAGTAAAGGCCCTGTAGCCTGATACAAACAGGAAAAGGAAGGGCAGGGCAACCGTTGCTCATTCCGACAGGACTGATGCTCTAACTTCTGGTTCGAACCCTAATATTGAAGGGAAGGATGATGAGGGAAGTCCATTGAGGAGGAGAACAAGGTCTAGTGCGAGAGATTTGCAGGCGCCCCAATCGGAGGCTGCTGAGTCCAGCACGGTCGGCTCCGATCGAGCTGATGGGCGAAGGACCCTTGAAGAGGATGCTGATATGGCTTCGAATCGTGCAGTCAGATACGGCGTAGCTTTCGATAGGAGAACCGTTGGAGTCGATACTGAGGGACTGGAGCTCAGGGCCTTTCGGGAGCGTGGGTCGCTATTTGGAGAATTAGCGATTTGAACGACCTTATCTTGAACTATCCAATTTCATCTGAGGAGCTGAGGGATGCCAAAAGGATGATCAGTGTCAAAGCCGGGACTCCTCCTAAAACGGGAAATTTTATTGACGATACTTTTGACGGCATGACCGACAAGGCCGATCTCGATATTCCTAGTGGTGTTAGAGCGGCGGAGAAGTCTCTACAATAGGTGATAGTTTTCCCTTGCGTGTTTCTTTTTGTTATCGGGCATTATTCACTGCCTTTCTTATCTTTTCTCATTATGCCGCAATGTAAAGAGATGTATGATCGTGCCATTCTTCGACTCCGGGGGGAGCTCTCTTGCCGCGAGAAGGAGTGTGATAACCTTGCTTCAAAACTTCAGGACCCGGAAGCTCATGGTGCCTAGGGGAATAAAGAGTTAGGGGAGCTTCGGGGCACTCTGGAGGCGGCGCTGCAGGAGAAGTCTGCTCTCATTGCTCAGGTACTCTGACTCATTCATACTCATCCTTTTGCTCCGCATTCGCGTATATTTTGGATTCATATATTCATCAGATTGCCCTTCCTCGTAAGTCGAGCAGAGTAGCTCACATATTATTCAGTCGGAGGCAGAGATTTTGGGCTGGAAGAGCAAAAATGAGGTTATGGCCGGGGAATTGGCGATATCCTGAGACCTTCTCTCGGATGCTCGTAGGGAGAATGTTGCCTTGGTCGCGGCCAAGTCTGAGGCCGAAAGAGATGCTGCTACTTATAAGGAGGATGCGACCATGACACATATTATGGTTCATGACATGTCTATGGCAGCCAAGAAGAGATTAACTCGAGCCGTCGAGTACGCCAAAGTGAAGGCGAAGAGGGAGACCCTGGAAGAACTCCAGTCCAGAGGCTTTGAGCTGTCTGCTGATCTGGAGGAGGTTCGTGTGATGGATGAAAAACTGGCTCTCCTGAATACTCTTGATAAGGGCGAAGATGATAGTGGCAAGGATTAGTCTCCTAGCCTTTTGTGTATGCCTTTTTGTTTCATGTGTTCCCTCCCTGGGAAGCAAACAGTGTACTGACGTTTTCATCCCCTTGCTGATATATAAAAGGAGTTTTTATTCTGCTAGTTCTTATTCTTGCTTCCTTATTTTTACGTTCCGGCATCGGCCCTTCGGGGCCTTTTTGTGGGACTGACCACAGGCCCCGAGGCTAACCGCATCCTGAGGCGGAATTGATAACTCCTTTCGATCCAATTTTTATGATATCAGGGATCTCCCGAGTTCCTTCGTTCTTACTAGTCATGTGGGAGCATGGAATGATTCTGCCAATGCACTCCCCAAGGAGAAGGTGATGTTGATACGACCAGGATTAATTGGCCCTTTTGGACAAACGAGCAGTTGTCACTCAGCCTTTATATATTTTCTCATCTGCCCTTCAGGCAATGATTTTGCGAATTTTAATAAGCCTATCTCTTCTGCATAGCCTGGCGCTTTGTGTGAGTTCTTCCGCTTCCCTACTTCAGAGAGTTTTTGTGAGGATCCTTATCTTCTTTGCCTTTGTTCTGCTGTAATCATGGCAGCTGCCTCAACTGCTGATCCTCGGATGGAAAAGAGTCCCTACTGCGCTCTGCCTTTGGTGAGCACCGGCGGATCGTCCTCGACATCGGGAGAACGAGATCTGGGTGGCCCTGCCTCGAAAAAAGTCATCACATCGGGGAGACCTCCTAATGTTCCAGGTCATCGAGAGCATGTGTCGAGGATCATTTCATCGTTGAGGGAGGAAAACCTTGAGATCATCAGGAAAGAGTGCGGATGGGGGGAGGGCATGATCATGCGAGTACCCTCCCCCGAGGAGAACATCACGACATACACCGAGGGGTTCTTGAGTGTGTATGTCCATGTTCTCGTGCTGGGTGCCCCGGATTGGGTCGTGCTTAATTTCTACATGAGGTATCAAGTAAAGTTGGCGTAGGTTCATCCCTTTATTTGGAGAATAGTGCGCTCGATGAGATATTTTGCTGACAGGGCTGGGATAGAATTCACCCTTAGCCATCTTTTAAGGTTTTACGGTCATTGTGCTATCGTGGCCTGATTGCTCTTCAGCATAGATCCACTCGAGTTCCTGGGATTGGCAGCGAGGGGGATGAGGACTACGGATGGATGAATCGGTTTGTGCGAATCCGGACGACCAATGTTATACCCGAAGTGTTTTTTCCATTCCCTGAGAGATGGAACCTCACGCGTAAGTGCTTTGTTTGAACTGTATTTTAACTCATCATGGGGTTGGCCCCGTAACAATGTCTTTCTGCTTTTTGTTCATAGCAACTCGCTGTTTGCCCAGCGAGATCCCAGACTTAGCCGAATGGTCTCGTAAGCTAGAAGCTTGCTCGGCTTACGATATGCGTCGATGGCGAGATCTATCAAAGGGGAGATAGGAGGCGAAGCATCACGATAGGTGTCTGACATCTTGCCCCCTTAAGGGGGCAGCTTTTATCTTGCTGGCTCATTTGATTTATCTGCTGCAGGTGTTGGGAGTCTCTTCGAGGTGAGGTTGAATTACATGAGGGAGGAAAAGAGATTGTTGGCCCTGGGGTCAGGGAACATCGGAAAAACAAAAGATGTCCCATGATGTGAGAAGGCATGTGATGGGGCGACCTTTTCGCAGTGGCTAAGGGGAAGCGATGTGGCCGACCAATAATTTCCCGGGGTTGGTGTATCGTCGGACATCGCTTCAGACTTTGGCGAGGCTCAGTGCTTTGGCCTGATGGTGAGTTTCGGTCGCTGTAAGGATGTTTTGGCCTTGCATCCCTCTCTTTTCCTTTTGTCCACCTGGCTTTCTTTCTTAAGTTTTTGACAGGCTCAGAGCCGAATTGCTTCGTTGTGAGGCCCCACTGCGGGATGCTCGAGATAGGGAGAAATCCCTAAGACATCTTTGTGCGGCAAAGGAAAGCGAGCTCGTTTCTTTACGGTGTAAGGTTGACCGGAGTCGGGTTCGGGAGGCCCTTTTGGAGTAACAGGTATCCTGCATCTTGTACTGGATTGCATTCCTTCTTTGCCATCTTGGCGTGTTGTTGTTTCAGTTGAAGGACAGGGCGAATGAACTAGAACAACTCTGGGGCAAAGTTAGCAAAGCCAAATGTGAATTCATAGAGCTACAGGCGCGCGTGAATACCCATTTAGAGGAAAAAGAGAGGGCTCAAGCCGGGGCTTCCGCACTTGAGGTGCAAATTCAGGCTGCTTGCGTGAATGATTCTGCCTGGGCGAAGATGATCATGAAACTGTCATCCGAACTTTCGAGTGCAAAAACTGAGGTGGTGAATGTTCGAGCAGAGGTTGTGATGAATGATACCAGGTCGCGGCAGAAAATGGCGGCTTATTCGAGGAGCACCGCTATCGCTAAAGCTGAGTTGTAGAAGACCCTCGACCGTGCCAAAAATAGCAAAGAGTATGTGAGGTGCAGATCCCGGAGGGATATCTTTGAGAAGATTCACGCAAGGGGCTTTGATCTCTTGAGGGAGATCGAGAAAGCCAAAGGAGAGAAGCATGATGCCAAATTCCTGATGTCCGATGTTGATGATGATGAGGAGGAGACCGATGGGCTATGACTGTCGTAAAAAAGCGGAATGATCATTTCTTGCCTTCTTTGTTGTGTATATACAATTTTCAATATTCTACGCAGGTTGGGGCTACGCGTTGTCGTCAGCATGTAGCAATAAGAGGGGGAACCCCACAACTTATATCTTCTGTATTTCTGCTTGTTGAAATTTCAATTGGGTCGATTCGATCCCAGACTCTTCCTAAGGATTGTATGCTTTAATTGTTATCGGGTTCAGTCTCCGAGTTAGGATCCGATTTGAGCTTAATTTACCTTAGAGTTTGGCGCTCGTCTGAGTTGGCGATGACGGCTTTTATTTCTTGCCTTTGGGCGTTTGGTTTTTTCAACTTATTTTGGGTCCAGTCTCTGAGTCGCGTTGCGATTCGAGCTTTAATTGACCCTGAAGTTTTTCCTACCTGTATGGGCATAAGGCAAAGGCCTTTCATGCTTTGGGTCGAAATGACCTTACAGGTGGGTAGCCCAGAGGCTTCACTCAGACAATGACAGAGGCACTTATGCCGTGCCCTTAGGCATGTTGTAGTTTAACTTATTTCGGGTCTAGTTTCCAAGTTGCGTTGTGATTCGAGCTCTAATTGACCCTTAAGCTGTCAGTTTTAGCTGGCGACAAGGGCTCTTACGCTTTTTGGTCATAGAAACCTTTTGATATGTGGCACGTAGGCTTGTTTAGTTAACTATTTTGGATCCGATCTTCGAATCGAGTAACGATTCGAGCTCACTTTAACCCTCAAGTTGTCAATGTTTGCTGGAAAAAATGGATATTATGCTTTTTGGTCATAGAGACCTTTTGATATGTGGCCCGTAGGCTTGCTTAGCTTACGACAATAGCTCTTACGCTGTTTTTGCCTGCGGGCTTTTTGTAGACTTGTTTTCTGCTCATTAAGGTCTTTTGAAAGATTTTTGCCTGATCCGTCCTCGGTTCTGGAAGAATCTCGATTTCAAGTCATTATCGGCGATATTTTGAGCACCTCGGAAGGTTCAAAGCCCATTGTTTGCCTATTGAGGGAAGCCTATTTTAACCGGTTCTTTCCAAAGTATATTCGAAGTAGTGGCCTGCGATTTTGTTTAGCGACGGTCAGGGATCCCCGAGTTGCGTTATTTTGGATGTATTAGCCATTTTAACCATAGTCATGTATGTTTAGCCGTAGCCGTTTTTGATCCCGAGTGATAGTTAAGGCGTCTACACAGTGGGTATGCCCTTTCGGGATTCTTACAAATGCGACGTATAGCCTAAACTTCGGGATTTTCATGCCTGTTGAGGTCTTACAGTTTGTCATGCCTATTGAGTTCTTACAGCTTGTCATGCCTATTGAGGTCTTACAGTTTTTTTGATGATGTAGAATGGACCAGGTTATGTCGAGTTTGCCCGCTAAGGGTCTTACAATTTCATTTTCCAGCGTATGGCGATTGTCTTCAGTCTCTGAGTCATCAAGTTGTTTAAGAGTAAAAACTGCTTTTTGTGAACTCAGAGTTTCCTTGTAGGGGCTTTATGAGCCCGATGTTCCAGCCTTGGAGTTATGCTAGTATTAAACTGCTGACGCTAAGTCTCCGAGTATCTCGGGATGTTCTTGTTGGAGAGGCCCCTGTTGGGGATGCACTTGAGATTCCCCTTTCCAAATTATGAAATGACGACAAATATTCTTTATTGCTTAGCATAGATATATGCTATTAATACATGCTGTTTTGTTGTTGCGGGATCGGCCCATGCATTATTCCCTATTAGGGCTTCGTTCATCATTTTGTGGCCCCGGGCCGGTTGTAATAAAAATCCCGTAGGATTTCTAGAACCTTCTTGGGAAGAGCATCGACGTTGCCTCATTAAAAACCCCTATCAGTAGAAAACCCATTTCGGGATAAAAAATCCGATCAAAGGAAAAGAGTGCAATGGATGTTTCAAGGCCTCGAAATCTTCGGGCCGAGATATCATCCTGATTACCTTGGTTACTGCCCTCACAAAGGCAACTGTGAAGTAGAAGATGGGGAGAGGGATAGGCGCTTATACCTCGGTAGCGACGACGCTTCCCAAATTTTGGCGTTTACTTAGCAGATGCTAGGTGGTCTTTCATTTGAACGCGTTCGGAGGGACCGTCAGAAGATCATGTGGGCGACGTCCTGAGGCTTGTTTGTTTTGTTTCCCTTTGCCATTCCTTCTCCCCACGATTGACCTTTAGCCCGGCTGCTGAGAAATTCCCGAAGATGCCCGTTATCGAGAAATCAGACCACTTCCTCTCGGATCTGCTTGCAATCTTTGGTTTGGTGCCCGTGTGAGTTGTGAAACTCGCAGATTACATTGTAGTCCTATGGGAAAGGTTTGAATGTAACGGTCTGGGCCATCTGGCATCTTCGATCTTTCTAATGGCGAACATGATGTCTGGCGCATCGACGCTGAAATCGTACTCGGATAAGTGGGGAACGTTTGTTGGCACTATGTTTCGATCGAACATAGCGTTGTTGATGAACTCTCTATCTGCTCTCCCCTCATTGCGTGTCCGGTTGTGTCTTTGGGCGTTCCTTTTGTCCTCGAGGTATGGCTGATACCTTCGTTTGTTTAGTTTCGATTCGTTCATCAGAAGTCTGTTCGGGTATACTGAGCCCGAAGGGGCTCTCACTTGGTCATCTTCGACCTTAATTTTTGACTGGTATCGGTTGTGGACATCCGACCAGGTCACGGTCGGATATTCGATCAAGTTTTGCTTCAGGTGCTTCCAGGCCACCGAACTTTGTTCATTCAGGCTCTGGGTGAAAGCCTGCACTGCCCAGTCATCAGAGACTGGTGGCAACTCCATCCGTTCCATCTGTAAGCGAGACACGAATTCTCGCAACATTTTGTTCTCCCTTTGCTTAATCTTGAACATGTCGGACTGCCTTGTTTCTACTTTGATGGAGCCAGCGTGCTCTCTTATGAAGGAGTTTGATAAAATAGCGAATGTATATATTGAGTTGGGAGCCAAGTTGTGATACCACATCATTTCCCCATTCGAAAGCGTTTCACTAAACTTCTTCAGCAATATGGACTCGATCTCGTCATTCTTTATATCGTTTCCTTTTACTACGCAGGTATAGGCGGTGACGTGCTCGTTGGGATCAGTGGTACCGTTGTATTTAGGAAGTTCCGGCATTCTGAATTTTTTAGGAATGGTCTTTAGAGCTGCTTCCTCGGGGAACGGTCTTTGTACGAATTTCTTCAAATCCAAACCTTTCATTACTAGGGGCACTCCCGGGATATGATCCACTCGAGAGTTGTAGGTCTCGACCTTTTCATCATTGCCTGCAATCATTTTCTCACCCGGTTCGATCCTTTTGGTGAGATCCTCCAGCATCTTCACTATGGTGGGGTCAACTGCTGACCTGTTATTGCTTGATCTTTTGGGTATTTGCTCGGCGAGGGGAGTTGTCTCCGGTGCTGCTGTGCTGGGAGTTCTCGGATGGCTTTGCAACATTTCAAAAATAACGTGAAGACTAATTTCCTGTTCTTCCCGGGCCGAGGTTTTTTGAACTTCCTGTCGGTCGCTGTGTTGCACGCTTCTGTCGGTGTGAGAAGTTTTGTTGACTTGCTGTGCATCCTGCGAGTTCGCGTCCGCTAAAGCCGTTCCTGGTGCGTTAACGAGATTCTGTAGTGGTGCTCCGGCGACCGGGATAGCTACACCATTTTTCCCGTGATCTTCGAGGCGATCGTTCTCGAATCTGTTTATTGAGCCAGACATTTTGACCTAAAATCAAAGGATCTTGGACAAGAAAAAGTGTGAAAGATAATATGCGTTTGTGTCATGAAACTAGCAAGAAAATAATCACTATTATTTTTAGCCCCACGGTGGGCACCAAACTGTTTACCCTGAAAATGGTAACGACAATTAAATTTGTAAAATGGGACTCTAAAAATACGTGATCTATTTCCGATCTAATTGTTAGAGAAGATGATGCTAGTAATACAAAATTTAACGATGGAGCGCGAGCTAAAACGAGATAAGGATCGAACCGAACGACCTGCTGCCTGGGTATAAGCTTGGCCGATAGGGACTTCGAGGTCGACTTCGAGGTCGAGCTCGAGCTCGACCTATCGAGGATAGTGGAGGATGATATAATGGTTAAATATATAATCAAACGAAGCTCTTTATAGCCAAAACTATGTTATACGATGAAGAACACATATAAAAGCGAAGGATATCGAGGTATCCTCGGATCAGTAAGAGCCAATAAGTTTAGAAAGAAGAGAGAGAGAGAGAGAGATATTATTGCACTTGTGGAGAAATGGAGCAACATCAGTCCCTTAGAAGGTGGTATGAATTCCCCTTATATAAGAGAGGGAATGCCTTATAGTACGAAGTGCATTAAATGTAAAGGCATGGGGAGGGGATGGCTAGGCATCATACTAGCGCCTATTGATCCTAGCTGCTTGACTCAGGGGCCTTTCGCCTTCGTGACTTTCATTTGGTTATGGATAGAACTTTTGTCCTCGGAGTGATGGCAAGATCTCGGACAATCCTCGAGGGAGGGGGCTTGATCATGGTCCCACGGTTTCGAGGTGTTGACGTGACCTCCCGAATGTACCCTAATGGTGGGAAATAAATCCCCTTGATTTCACCGTATACAGTACTCAACTTAACCTGCATGCCTAACTCAAGCTGAACTACACTTCAAAAGTGCAAAGTGAACTGAGTGTCGCGGTCTGAGATAATAGAAACAAGTATACCATGCAGGTGAAGAATCTCCCTGATATAGATCCTAGCAGACTACTCCGATTTGTAGGAAGTAATGACCGTAATGAAATACATCGACTTCGTCAACCGATCCACAATGACCCGAATGACATCAAACTTCCTAGAGGTCTATGGCAACCCTACCACCAAATCCATAGTAATGCACTCCCACTTCCACTCTAGTATTTGAATCTTCTAAAGAAAACACCTAATTTCTTATGCTCATACTTGACTAGTTGGAAATTCAAACACCTAGAAAGATGCCCAACAATGTCCTTTTTCATCCTCCTCCACTATTAATGCTGCTTCAAGTCACGATACAACTTCGTAGCACCTGGGTGAATGGAATAAAACGAACTATGAGCCTTCTAAAGAATAAAATCCCTCAAACCACTGACATTAGGAAAACAAACTCGACCCTACAGTTGCAACAGACCATTATCACCAACAATCATCTCCTTAGCATCACCGTGTTATACTGTGAGAGGATCATTATACTAGTGAGTCTTAATGCATTCAAATAATGAAGATCGAGATACAACACAAGCAAAGACTCTACTTGGCTTCGAAATATCTAATCTCACTAATCAATTGGCCAACGGCTGAACATCCATGGCTAAAGGTCTCTCCATAGCTGGAATGAATGCTAAACTCTCCATGCTCTCCAGCTTCCTACTCAAAGTGTCCGCAACCATATTTTCCTTCCCCAGATGATGGAGAATAGTGATATCACAATCCTTTAACAACTCCAACCACCTCTGCTACCTCAAACTCAAATCTTTCTATTTAAACAGATATTGGTGACTCCTATGATCCGTGTTCACCTCACAAGACACGCCATATAACTAATGCCTCCAAATCCTGAACGCGTGTACAATGGCTACTAACTTTGAACTATGCCCCGCTCATGGGTCTTCAACTGACGCAAAACATAGCCAATCATCCTACGATCCTACATCAGCACACACCCGAGACCAATACGCAAAGCATCACAATAAATCGTATGTGATCCTGATCTTGAAGGCAAAACCAAAACTAGAGTTATAGTCAAAGCAGTCTAGAGCTTCTAAAATCTCTCCTCACACTCGTCATACCACCTGAATGTAGCACCCTTCTGAGTCAACTTAGTCAATGGAGCTGCAATAGGCAAGAAACCCCCCCCAAAGGGACTAGTAACCAGCCAATCCTAGAAAATTCCTAATCTTTTTGGATGTAAATGGTTTGGGCTAACTCTAAACAACCTCACTCTTTTTCAGATCCACCTTAATCCCCTCATTGAACACCAATTGGCCCAAGAATGCCACCAAATCCAGCCAAAACTCAGTCTTAGGGAACTTGGCATATAACTGCTTCTCCCTTAAAGCCTGGAGAACTGTACTCAATTAATGATGCTCGTGCTCCTATTTGCTATGAGAATATAACAGAATAGCGTCAATGAACTCAATGACAAAAGAGTCCAAACAAGGCTAGAACACAATGTTCATCAAATACATAATGATGTTGGGGCATTAGTCAAGACAAAATACATAACCAAAAACTCACACATATCGAATCCTGAAAGTCGTCTTAGGAATGTCTGAAGCCTTTATCTTCAACTAATGGTACTTCGATCTGAAGTCGATCATTGAGAACACCCTAGCACCCTGAAGCTGATCAAATAAATAATCAATGTGCGACAGTGGATATTATTCTTGATTTTAATTTTTTTTTTAATTACTTGTAGTCAATGCATATTCTTATACCATATTCTTCTTCATAAAAAGTACTATTGCACCCCATGGTGAAACACTTTTCCTGATGAAACTTTTATCTTTAAATTCCTACAATTGTTCCTTTAATTCCTTCACTATATTAGAGCCATATGATATGGTAGAATAGATATGAGCTGAGCGTCTGGTTCCAAGTAACTAGATAAATCAATATCCCTATTAGGTGGCATGATCGATAGCTCTGTAGGGAACACATCTGTAAACTCCCTCACTACAGGGGCTGACTGAACCATAGGAGTATCAACGCTAACATCTCTAAAAATGTCCAAGTACGCCAAGGACTCCATGCACCTCTTCTCAACCATCTGTTGAGCCTCTAGAAAAGAGACCAACCTACTAGGAATACGACCCAAGAAACCTTTTCATTCCAACCTCGACAACCCCAACATAGCCAAGGTCACGGTCTTAGCATGAGAATCAAGAATAGCATGGTATGAAGACAACTAATCCATACCAAGAATCACATCAAAGTCCACCATATTAAGTAACAAAAGATCAACTCTAGTCTCATAGCCCCCAATAGAAACCACTCAAGAATGGGAGACATGATTCACCAGAATAGAATCCCCAACGGGTGTAGACACATAAATAGGAGTAGCCAAAGAATCACGAGACATACTCAAATATGAAACAAAGTAGGATGACACATACAAATAAGTAGAACCCAGATAAAATAAAACTGAAGCATCTCTACAATAAGCCGAAACAATACTTGTAATAATTGCATCTAATGCAGGGAAACCATAACAACGACCCTTACCTCTCCCTCTAAGATGACCTCTACCTATTTATCCCCCATATTTAGCTGGTTGTGTAGGTGGAGTGGCATCTAGAGTTGAAAATCATAGCCTGAGTACTAGGTTAAAGTACGCCCATCCAAAGCCTAGGACAATATTTCACAATTTGCCTAGTATCTCCACACTCAAAACAACCTCTCTGCGGACGTAGCTACTAAAATTGAGTAAACCCCGGATGACTGGAATAACCGATGTAGGAACCCCTCAAAAGAGGTGCACTGAAGGATGATTGTTTGGTATGAATTCTCTAAAACCCATGGCTTGCTAGAGCACTGCATAAAACCTAAAGTGTAGACTAATCTGGTTGATTGACCAAGCCTCTATCGTGACTGGCCTTGCCTCTAGAATAGGAGCCACTAATTCCCCTAAAACCACGAGGCTTCTTGGACTCCCTATACTCCTTCTCCTGCATACGGATATGCTCTAGCCTCCTAGAAATATCCATATAGCCTAATGAAATGCAATCTCAACCTCTATCCCTCATGTCATCAAAAATCTAAGGATGTAGGTGAGTCCCTCTACAAATCTACGGACTTTCTCCCTCTCAGTAGAAACCACAAGAGCTGCATGCGCTATAGCTCTGTAAACCTCACATCATACTTGGTCATAGTCATAACCCCACTTGGCGCAAATTCTCAAACTTGCTGTGCAACTCTTCCCTGTGGGTCAATGGAATAAATTCCACCAAGAAAATATTGGAAAACTAGTACCATGTAAGTGGTGCTACGCCAGCTGGCATACTCCCCGTCAATTGAAAAGTGGTAAAGTCAACCCTGTTCGAATCCGACAAACCCAAAGTATGTAAAATTCAATGACACTTGTCCAACAAACCCCATAATCCTCAGAAGTCCCTCCACCAAACTGGGGAGGACAAAGTCTATGAAAAATCTCCAACATGTTATGCTGCTCAGCAGGCATGACCCTACCTCAGGCTGAACTGCAACTACTAGCTGCAGCGACATAATCCCTTATGTCTAATAAATATGAGCCTGCTGCTCTTGTATATGTGTGGCGGTATTCTGGGCTCCTCCACCAGCCTGTGAAGTAGTTGCTACAATTGAAATAAACCCTACCTGGATTAAACTCTTAAATATACTAATAAAATTAGCCAAGGTCTTCTAAAGTGTAGGGGGCAATAGGCCCCTCAAGTACCCAAGCGGGTCGCACCTGCCAATATGATCAGGCTCCTGCTCCTCAATTAGAGCTACTGGTGGCTCTACCACTGCTGCTCTAGCAATGGCTTTAGTTGCGGTGTGTTCCACACCTCGACCTCTTCCTGTTCTACCTATTCTAGCAAAATGTATCCTCACCACTTGTAAGAGAGTGAAGTTTCCTAATATCACGGTTGCCTCTCGAAGATAAGCATAGACATATCCGTACCAATCCACAAGACTCTATTAGACTTTCTCATGACTCATAGAACCTATGAACCTAGCTCAGGTACCAACTTGTTACGATCTAATATCCGACCAGTGGTCATGATGGAACCTAACCTCTAATACTAGGTAAGTCAATCACACAATAATACAAAACATTGAAATAAGATATAATAGCCCTAAATATTTTAACATAAGCCGTGGAATACAGACTCAAAAAAGATAAAATATAGGTACACAAGTCAAACTTCCTAAAACCAGGCAATATTGAGTCATGAGCTCTAAACAGAATATATAACGAGTCTCAATAAGTAGAATATGGTCTAAAAGTTATAAAACAATAAGAAAATAATAGAAGGGGACTCCAAGGGTCTTTGGCATCAATGTAGCACTACCTTGAATTCTATTGCACGGAACCAAACTCACTCCCGAAGACCGCTACCTCCAGCACCCGAATCTGTACAAAAATATGCAGAAGGATAGTATGAATATGGACATATACTCAGTATGTATCTAGGATAACCTTGGTGAAGTCATGTGATTCTCACTAAACAGAGAACCTTTGTGATAACTCAAATAACTGGCAACAAGAATATAAAGAGATGTGGTGCCATCAACTCAACGAAACAAGAGTTTATCAATTCAATGCAGGTAAATCATGTTTGACAAAGCGTTATTAGTTAAAACAGAGACCTAGTGTAGCATGTTATAAGCAATGTGAAATCATGTAAAGTGCATCAAAAAGCATAAAGAAAATCACTTGGTCAATCTGGAATGCCACCCTTAAACTTCACATTTTATCAACAAGAATGTCACCCTTATTCTTCCACATCTGTATAATCAAGTATACCCACCATTATTCCATCACATGTGCATAACAATAATCACAATCGCATGGCAAAGATCTCATTCCACAATGTCATCACAATCGCACATCAAAAGATCCCATGCCACAATATCATCACAATTGCATGGCAAATCCTCGTGCCAATACACATTCGATCTGTCCAACATTTCCATATGCTCCATAATCATAACAATGTTATATGCCAAATTACCATCAAAAGATATCTGCTCATAATTTGTAAACAAAGTACACAAGGAAATTATCATGTCCTACAACTAAATAAAATTAGCACGTATTCCACAAATGTAAATCTTGGCAAATTAGGAAATTATAATTCTAAAATATGATCTCTAGTATGAAAGGTAAGCTCGCGTATTCATACAAATAATTACACGTGTATCATAGAAAGAACATAATCAAATGAAGGCATAGTATAAGTCTAGAGTCTAATCTGATTATTTTTCATAAATATCGCCCGCATATATGCTCATCACCTCACATATACATCACATCACATAAATCATACATTATAATTAGAAAAATAAGGTCGAAGCCTAAGGGTTATTCCTTGACCGAGATTAGGCAAGATACTTACCTCAAACATGTCAAATCAACCTTCCAAAATTGCCTTTCATTTAGAAACCACGTTCGTACGACTCAAATCTAGCCAAAAACAACTTAATTATAACAAACAAAGCCATAGGAAACAACTCCAAACAATAAAGCTTCGATCTTTTATCAAATTCTCAAAAATCAACAAAAGTCAACTCAGGCCCACATGGTTAAAACACAAGTCAAGGGATAGATCTTGACTACTCATAACACTACAAGTCCAAAAATATGATTAGATTCTAAAACTGAACACAAACTGACTCCCAAATCCCTAATTTTCACTTTCTTATGTTGTATACAAAACCCCCAAATTTTCCTTTAAATTCCAAGTTTTAGGGGTAGAAATCCATGTGGATTCAAAATATAAAGCCAAGTCTAAGTAAAAATTTCTTACCTCCAATGTAGTAGTGAATTTTCTCTCCAAAATCTCTACCTCTAAAATCTTGGGATCAAAATATGAGAGATTCGGTAGAAATCCCGAAATTATATCAATTAAAGGTATGCCCGGTGATACACTTCACGAATACGGCCACTGCCTCATGTTTGTGAAGCACAAAAATTACATTGCTTTAATTAACCCTTTACAAATGCAGCCTGCACCTGTGAACGCAATGTACAAGCTCTACCGGCCTACGGAAACATGATCATACACTCGCGAACGCGAGGGCTTATCTCCAGCCTTCCATCCTTTTATGCGAACACGATCACCTGGGCGCGAACATGAAGTCCAATCAGCCACAACCCTACATGAACACGAGATGACGCCCTAGTCGTGAATACAAAGCATGAGACTGTCGAGAACTAAAATTCTCTCCATGATTACGAGACTACTTCCGCGATCGCGAAGTACTTCACACCAGCAAAATCTACAACTTCCAGTAATGCTTGGGGAGGTTCGAAACTCACCCGGGACCCTTTCTAACCATACTAACAAGTCCATAGACACTACTCAAACCCATCTAAACCTCCAAACATATACAATAATATCACAACAACGATTCAAAGGCCCAAATGCAAATTGAACTTCTCTTAAGTTCAAGAACTTTCAACCTTGAAACCAAGCATTTGATTCAAGCATACTAATCTGGAATGAGCCCAAACATTGCACACAAGTCTCAAATAACAAAATGAACCTATTCTAACTTTCAGAACTAAAATTCAGATATGATATCATAAAACCCTGTAATCCTCATAAGTCTCTCCACCGAACTGGGGAGGACAAAGTCTATGAAAAATTCCAACCTCGGATTAATATGGTTATATATATGTTTTAGTGCATTTCACAAATTCATGAACTTCATTGATAGATATGGCCACATGGGTCTTGTATCGAGTTATGATGAGATATGGTGATTGTAATGGATACACGGATCTAATTCTAAGTGCATGGATCTTGTATCGGATAATAGTAAAAAAAGTATATGATTGTAAATGTTGAGTCTTTATTATGCATGGACATTGTAGACTCATATAGAAGCATAAGAATAAATGCTAATTAGTAATTAATATGGAATTTGGACCTTTATCATAAATAGACACTCTACATTCATGTAGGAGTAATTATGTTAATGCTACTTAGTTCGTAACTTCTTTGTATGGGGATTTAGTGCATCTATATATGCCTTGACTGGTTTAATTGGAAAACTATGCTTGTTGCCTTTCTCTTCACTTGTGCATCTTTATTATTGATACTTGCTGATCCTTAGATATTTCTTGGTTATCTTTATGTTATTGTATATTCTCATGACATGTACATGTTATATCAAGTGAGTATCTTTTTACTAACCTGACCACTAGTTCGATGAGGTTAATTTTGATACTTACTGAATATATAAGGTCGGTTGTACTCCTACTACACTCCCACACTATATTGACTCGACCGATCAATTTGAGTATTTGCATTTATTTTGGTAGTTTGAGGTTATAAGTAACTTCATATGGTGTATTATGACTTGCATGAAAGGTCAATTTTGGTTTTCAAGTGGTTCGGGATTAATTTAGAAGAATGATTCTCAATTTAGAAGCTTTAAGTTGAAAGGGTTCGCCGAGTTTGAATTTTGTGTATTTGACCTTGGATCAAAATTATGATGGTTCTGTTAGGTCTAGATGGTGATTTTGGACTTGGGCATATGCCTGGATTTTTTTGGATGTTTCTACAAGGTTTTAGCTCTAATTGGCAAAAAGTTGGCAATTCAAAAGTTTGGAAAGTTCACAGTTTTGATCGACAGTTGATTTCGATGTTATCGAGTTTGAATTTTTGTTTCAAGAGTTGGAATAGGTTTATTATATCATTGGAACTTGTGAGAAAAAATTGAGACGATTCCAAGTTGTTTATATATGTTCGATGTAAGTTTAAACTTGCAGATTTGAAATAGTTCATTAATCTTGATTTGAGGTGCGGTTCGTGGATTTGATGCAATTATGTGTGATTTTAGGCCTCGAGTAGGTCTGTCTTATGTTTTGGAACTTGTTAGTATGTTCGGAAGAGGTATCGAGGGGATCGGGTGAGCTTCAGGATGGTTTAGGATCATTTGCTGATTTGCTGGTGTCAGGTAGGGAATCACGATTGCGAACAAGATGTCGTGTTCACGAAGAGGTAGGAGAGCTGGAGAAACTTTTGTGCTACGCATTCACTGCTAAAGGACCACGTTCGCGATCGATGGGCCGAGTGCTTTACACTTCACATTCACGACTGAGTATCCGCATTCGCGTAGTGTAAGTTGATCTGTTCGCAAGGTGTGAGACGCAAACGCGAAGGGTATTTTTGTGGTAGTGACTTTAATGCTTCGCGATCGCAATGGGTATCCCTGAAGCAGTGTTATAAAGTACTCTATTTCGAACGTTTTGGTTATTTTATCACATTTTGAGTTTGGGAGCTCGGATTTAGGCAATTTTGGAGGAGATTTTCACCACACTAATTGGGGTAGGTATTTTGACTTGGATTTGATTATATTATATGGTTCCGTCTTTGATTTTGGCATTTAATTTGATGAATCTAAAAGAGAAGTTTGGGGGGTTTTGTCAAAACATTTCTAGAGCGAATAATTGAGTTTTGAACATCGATTTAGAGTCAGATTTGAGTGAATTGTTTTTAGTTGGAGTCGTATTCGAATGTGTTGTCAGAATTTGTAAGTTTCATTGGGTTTCGAGGTGCGGGATCGGGTTGACTTTGAGTATTAGATTAAAAATTCGACCTTTATTGTTTGGGTTTGTTTCCTACGCCATTAATTGATGTTTATAAGTTTCTTTTGGCTAAGATTTTTGGCTGTTTGGAGGTTGATTCACATGAGATGGTATTTCTTGAGTATTGTTTTGGCTTGATCGGTATCGATTTGGAATATTAGAGGTAAGTAACATATCTAAACTTGGAATTTAGGGTATTTATCCCCGAGTACTATGATATTTGAGATGTGTTGGGGTGACTCACGTGCTAGGTGACGGGCATGTGTACGTGCACCGGATTATTCATGATCCAGGTAGTTCATAGGCTATTAAATGACTTGTTTTGATATCATATTTGATATCTTATTTTCTCTACTTGTATGACTACATGACTTATTATTCATGCTAGAAATTATGTCTAGGATATATGTTTAATTATTTTGAGACATGATAGGGCTATATTTGCCATGTTGAGCTATTTGCCATAGCAGTAGTCATAGTGTTTTATGATGATAGTTATATCTGCATGTTATATCTCTGCACTATGCACCTTTGATAAGATGTTTCACATATTATTGGTTCCCTTGTACGTGACACGAGTTGAGCTGAATTTATGGCACATTATGTTATTTTGTGTTGTATAATTAAATTTTCTTTCAGTGAGATATGAACCATTGAGACTTGAGTAGATTGATGACTGATATGGGCCATAGAGTCATGTTGTGAGTTATGTTGGATCTGTTGCACGCCGCAACGAATTTATTGACATGTTTTAGATCGGATTGTACGCTGTAACGGATTTATTTTTGGATCAGGTTGCACGGCATAATGAATTGATATTTGGATCGGGTTGAACACCTAAA
Source organism: Nicotiana glauca (assembly GCA_026770625.1). Lineage (NCBI taxonomy): Eukaryota > Viridiplantae > Streptophyta > Magnoliopsida > Solanales > Solanaceae > Nicotiana > Nicotiana glauca. The sequence continues at coordinate 95,099 of MU756132.1, read as the reverse complement.
TGGATTGTATTTGGATCGGTTTTGCACACTATAACATGTCATTTTGACTATTGATTAGCGCTTGGGAAAGGATTCTCCCTTTCGGAGTCTGATATTATAGAGAACGCATACATAGTGATATACGCGTGCTTTGGTGAGGGGAATTTGTGCTAGGCACTCGTAGAATGCTGAGTGATTATGTATGTGATGGTAAAGGGAATTTGAGCTAGGACCTTGAATGTGTTAAGAGTGAGTGTGCTTGATAATTTCACTGTGATGTTATTTACTTGACATGTTACATGACATGTAGGCATAGAGATATATTTTCATCATGCTAACTATTAAATGAAAAGTCTTATCTGTTGTTGAAAGTTTGAAAAAATCACAGTTCTCTGATAAACTCATATTTTTAGTGACTTCGGTGAAAGATTTGGGCTTTAATAGTTATACTTGTAAATCATGTCTTATTTTTTATATTTGTTTGAGTTGTTTATATTTTGTTGTCATCATTATATCCTATGTTGTCATTGATTATTGATATTGGACATTGACCTTTCTTTCGAGCTCGTCACTGCTTTTGGCCCGAGATTAGGTTTGTTAGTTATTGAGTACATGGGGTCAGTTGTATTCATACTACACTTCTTCACCTTGCGTGTAGATCTTGGAGCCGATGCTATTTTGAATGGGGGAGCTGGCATTGAATATATACATGGTTTCCAGACTTAGCTACCACTTGTCTTTGGTAGTGTTAGATTCAAACTCTGTTTATGTATATTTCAAACTGATATTGTATTTATTTTCATACCAAGTTTGTAAATCTAAGTTTTAATGGCTCATGACTTGTAGTACCAATACTTGGATTATTGTATGGGAATTCAGTCTTACACTTATTGTTCTATTATTAATTTTTATTAGAATTATATTGACTGTTATTTGGCTTACCTAGCGGGTTAGGTTAGGTGCCATTATGACAAGGTAGATTTTGGGTCATGACATGTACCTTGCGTGTAGATTTTGGAGCTTAGCGACTGTGGCATTCGAGGATGAGTGTCACGATCCAAATCGAAGGGTCAAGACGGGCACCCAGTGCCTTACTCAATCGAGTACCAAAGTAACATATCTTTTCGCATCATACTATCATAGATAACTGAGCCGAAGAGGCTACCGTGAAATAGGTAGAATCTAATATGTAATACTAACTTATACATAAGACATATGGGCCTCTAAGACCAAAATAACTACTTGTACACTGAACATAGGCCAACAAGACCATACAATCTTTTACGTACTTGACATTTGTCTACAAGCCTCTAAAGGTACATAATTGTCATAAAGGTCAGGACAGAGCCCCGTCATACCAAACAATACACATCTAAATCATACTGGCCAAACAAGCAACTCCGGAGCAAATGGAGTGTACCAACATCTTTCGCTGAACTGATTGCCTACTTGGAGGACTCTCGACCTATCTATCGGGACCTGTGGGCATAAAACGCAGCGTCCCCAGAAAAAAGGGACATCAGTACAAATAATGTACCGAGTATGTAAGAAATGAAAATCAGTAGACAATAGACATGAGAGAAACAAGGAGTAAAAGACTCAACATGTATATCTGAATAGCTATATGAATCATTTAATATTATAAATTCATGCATATGCGTATAAATGTCATACCATACATGGGTAAATGCATTCATAACATCATCAATGTCACGACCCCAGTTCACCCTCCATGAACATGTCGTGATGGCACCTAGTACCTATGACTAGGTAAGCCTAAAAATGCGGAAGATAAACCAAAATTTGCGGAAGAAAATAAATAGAACTGAACTGGTAAAAATAAATAGGGTTTAAGGTGCCGCTCGACACATACCACAACAATTCTCAAAGCTAACAAACTCCCCAAAACCCGGAAACTCACAAATCACAAGCTAAGGGATACATAAGAGGCTCTGACTCAAGAATATCTATACAAAGGATAAAATACTAGAAGAACTATACTTATTATAGAAAAGCTGGAAAGGGACTCCTTGGTCTGCGGACGTAGCAGATATACCTTGAAGTCTCTACCGATACGCCTCCTTCCAAGGTTGACAGAACTGAAGGGGAGTACCTGTATGTGCATAACAAAAGTGTGTAGAAGATTAGTATGAGCACACCATGGAGGTGCCCAGTAAGTATCAAGACTAACCTCGATGGAGTAGTGACGAGGGACAGTCAAGGCACCTATCGGTCAATAAATAGTATAATCATAGGAATAATTGTAACGACATATAAATATGTAAGACTGCATGAATGACCAAGAATGCTACAGTTCACAATAAGGGATAAATACAACAATTAACAACGAGAATATAATAAACTATGATGCAAAACGACGGCAGAATCGCAACCCAAATCCTAAGGTCACAACACAGCAAGGGGACAAACAAGTCGATAACTCATATCCTACAATGATGTTCACAAAAGGTCTTATTTAACTCTTTCCACAATTCCACCAAGTCTCGGACATCTACAGCTCGTAAAAGACCCACCATCTAAAATCTAACAATTGCCATCCCGTGCCCCATCAATCTCATGGTCATGCTGACCACTAACTGGCCAACTAGGGCCACTCTCACAAATATAATGGATAAACGAGGGCGTACCTCCATCCTTAACAAAAAAAGGAGGAATTCACCTCTAATAGGAGTGTTCAGCTACGTGTATGCATGTGCAAGTGTTTCTAACAAAATGCTACCCGCTAGCAAACATGAAAAGGAGAACGGTCCGCACGTATGATGTTCCCTTACAACTCCCAAATGGTAATGCTCATACAGGTAGGCAACCCACAATCACAATATAAAACAAATAGGAATGCCTCAACAGGCCTTTACAACTATATACAATCAATCCCTGATGTAGCCCTCCTTATTTCGCCACGTGTGCGATAAATAATATAATGGGCACCGCCTTATTTCACCACACGTGCATAACAATGTCCCCACCTTATTCCGCCACATGCGCAACCCACATATAAGCATATAACATATCCCGCCTTATTACGCCGCATGTGCAAAACATAAATAACAACAATAGCACGGCAAAGACCTCGTGCAACCTTTCAACAACAACCGCACGGCAGAAACCTCGTGCATCACAGTAGCAACAACCGCACGGTAGAAACCTCGTGCATCACAATATCAACAACCGCACGACAGAAACCTCATGCATCACAATATCAACAACCACACGGCAGAAACCTCGTGCATCACAATCTCAAGCACAACACAACAAATGACAATATATATATAGGAACAAGAAAGAGAATCAATTCAAGGAATTCCGTTCATCAAAAGACGATATAACTAACTCATAAGGAATAACCGAAACAAAGAAATACTAAGCGCAATAAGAACAACTCAACAAGGGAGAAATAATACGAAACAACGATTTCATAATACTCGGTTCAACAACAAGGAAGTTAACATGAATCAAATAATTACAATTAAGAAAATATCAACTAAACATGGAATATCTAACTCCTTCCCAATTAAGACCAATTATTTACACGAGAGATAGAAATGAGGCTTTCCAAATAAAGACAAGCAGTTAGGAATGATAATGTGACTATAGAAGGGTAAATGTCTATAGTTGAACAAGTAAAAGTCAATTAGGCAAGAAGAGTAACCAAAAAAGGCAAATAAATTCCGAGTAAGTCATATAGAAGTGAAACTAATAATAGAGAACTCAATCGTATCAAGAAAAACTTGATATTTGGTGATTACAAGGATCTAAGAGCCTAAATGATCAATTTACCACAAATAAATCCGAACACGCACTCGTCACCTCGCGTGCAAGGAATACAATCAACATAGAAGACTAAAATCCTTAGGGGAAGTCCCCCACACAAGGTTAGGCAAGATACTTACCTCAAACCGGAAAAAATCAACTAGCAACCACATTCTTGCCACGAGTTCTCGACTCCAAATGGCCCAAATCTATTCAATTAAATCACACATTGTAATCAACATCTCAAACAACGGATTCTACTATTAAATTTAAAGCTAAGATGCAAATTTAGGTAAAATGACCAAAATTCCCCTCGGGCCCACGTCTCGGAATCAAATAATTTTCACATTTTCAGAACCCTCACACTCTCACGAGTCTAACCATATAATAATCTCCCAAATCGGAGGTCAATTGCCCACTCAAAACACAATAATTAAGCTCAAGAAGTTTCATCCAATTTTCCCCAATTTTGACCTTGAATTCGAATTCTAAATGTGGATTTAACTATATATTGATAGAAAACAACTAAATGAGGTTAAGGAAACATTACCCAGTGATCTTCTCTTCAAATTCCACCCAAAATCGCCTTCTCCTGAGCTCCCAATTGGTTCTTTTCTAACTTTTGAGTTAACCGTCGGATTATTCTATTTCATACCAATGATTTACGCTTCTGCGGTCCCGCTTTTGCGGAAAACCAACCGCTTCTGCGGTTCTCTTAATTAGCCGATCAACCGCTTCTGCGGTCCACCCATCGCAGAAGCGAGTTCGCTTCTGCTGAACTTACACCGCTTCTGCAGTTCCCAAGCCAATGTCCACTTTTCACTTCTGCGGCGCCGCTTCTGCGGTTCCCAAGCCGCAGAAGCAAAAACACCAGAAGGCCTGCTGCAACTTTTTCTTCTAACTTCAAAATTTACCCGTTGAGTATCCGAAACACACCCAAGGCCCCTGGGACCTCAACCAGTCACACACACAAGTCATATAACCTAACACGGACTTGCTCGAAGTCCCAAATCACATAACACAACATCGAAACGACGAATCAAACCAAAAATCAAGCTTATGAACTTCCAAGTCTTCAAATAACGAATATCATGTCGAAACCTATCAATACAACTCGGAATGATGCCAAATTTTGCAGACAAGTCCAAAATGACAAAACGGAGCCATTCCAACTCTCTGAATCGCATTCCGACCCCGATATCCCAAAAGTTAAATGTGGGTCAAACTTCTTTATTTTCCAACTTCAACTTTCGCCGAAATGCCTCAACTTACTCTACGGACCTCTAAATCTGAATCCGGACACGCGCCTAAGTCCAAAATCACCATACGAAGCTGTTGAGATCATCCACGACCTATTCCGGGGTCGTTTACCTAAAATTCCAATTCCGATCAACTTTTCACCATTCTAACTTCCAAAACAAGGTTTCTTCTCTAAATTTGACTCTAAACCATCCGAAATCGAATTCCACCATGAACGCAAGTCGATACTCGTAGTCCGAAGCTGTTCCAGACCTTATGCTGCTGAACGGAGCTTAATTTCTCAAAATGACAGGTCGGGTCGTTACATCCTCCCCCTCTTAAAACCAACGTTCATCCTCGAACGTGTTAAGATTCGCCTCGAAGTCCTTAAGTCACTGAGTGCGCACTTCCAACATACACCCGCGGGTGATCCCATGTCACCCCAATCCACTTAAGCATGACGACACCAACTCAACTGAAATACTGAAATTTACCCCTTTCTAGTAATACCAGTAAGCCTTCAAACCAGAACTCTCACCTTTCATCCATTTCCAAAAGACCCGATTCTAAATCCATATCCGGTATCAGTCTCAACCTGCTATTTCAATACAAGCCAACACACACAGGGTACAGCCACACAACATGACACATCACACATAGGCCCACAATAACATTTCTAACAGTAATACTTGCCTGAGATCAAATCTGTACCGTCCATAAGCCTCATCTTCACAGGAACTCTTTTCGAACCTCCACAACACTGGCGATGATACAATAACCACGAAAACCACATAGCAAAACACCCGAATAACCAAATCTCAGCCAATACCAACAGGTACACACCCCACAAGCTAAAACTCAAGAAGCATAGAACGGAAATGACTGAATATGAGAAAGGAAACACGTAAGGGAATCTAACAAACAAATCAGACTAGCACAGATTCTTCTAAAACACAAATCGGCAAAATATCTAACAAGAAAGAATGAAAGCATATAAAAGACTCACAATGATCTTACACTGATATAACTTCTCATTGCAGTACACAACCCAGTCTCAACATATCAAATCACCTGAAATCACGAGGGTCCCGCCCTCATTACCAAATCACAAGTAGGGCACAACTCAACCCATGTAGAGACTCTCACTAGATCAATTCCGTCTACAAATTACAATACAGGCTGGCTCCCATACCGATGGAGCATAGAAATCATAGCTCGTGACCAAGAATACTCAGAGATCACATCGAACTTGCCGAAATGGACAACATGAATTTACTACTAGTCTCATAACTCTCGACAACAGCTAGAAATGGATGATAGACACGGATATCACTCATAGAACCTCCCAACAGAATAAGCACGTAAACAAAGTACAAATCATGAAACGCACTCATGAATGGAACAACAAATAAGGGAACTCACCCCGATAAGCAAACTCTGATGAACTACAAATAGTGCCTCTCTATAACAAACTGAATCCGTACCTAAGTGACATTCAACTGGCGCTCCGGCCTCAAGCCCACTATATGAAACACATCAACGAGCCGGGCCTCCCCCTCTTAGGCTCCCTCTACCTGCCTGAATACCTCGCTGGGACACACCGGTCTGAAGTCTAGGACAATCTCTCATCATGTGGCTAGTATCTCCACACTCAAAGCACCCTCTCTGCTGATGAGGTGGTGGGAATTGTGCGATACGGGTACTCTGAGACCCATGAACACATGAATCACCATGCATAGCCTGAAGCGCGAACTGAACTGGCTGACCTGCAAAACCTCTACCATGACGCACCCTGCCTCCAAAATAAGGACTAGTATATCTCACCGGTCTACGAGGCCTCCTCAAACTCTCTCTCCTGATTGCGTCTGCTCTCACTCTCATGACCCTGTCTGCCCCCTCTCTCTCTAGCATGCATACCCTCTATCCTCCTAGCAATGTTCACCACCTGCTGATACGAAATATCCATCTCCAACTCACGAGCCATACTAGACCTGATGCTGGGAATAAGTCCCTCAATGAATCGGTGAACCTTCTCGCGAACCGTAGAAACCAAGGCCGAGGCATGTCTAGCCAAATTGGTGTAACGGACAGCATACTCCGAGACGGTCATAGCACCCTAACGCAAGTGCTCAAACTCTACGCGCCATGCATCCCTGAGGCTCTGAGGAACAAACTCTCTCAGGAACATATCTGAAAACTGAGTCCAAGTCGGTGAAGCTGCCTCGTCTGGACTGTCTAACTCATAGGTGAACTACCAATCATAGGCGGCCCCTCGAAGCTGGAAAGTAGTGAAAGAAACCCCGCTCGATCCAGAGATACCCATAGTACGGAGAATACGGTAACACTCATAAAGAAACCCCAAGGCATCGTCTGATGCTAAACCACTGAACTCAGGAGGCTTATACCTCTTAAACCTCTCAAGCCTCATCTGCTCCTGCTCGGGAGTGCGGGCAGCAGGAGTATGTGCTCCTCCCCCGGCTTGGGGCGTAGCTGCAGTAAGCGGAAGCAATCCTGCCTGAGCCAAAATAGTGTACATACTCATGAACTGTTCCAAAGTCTCCTGAAGGGCTGGAGTAGTAGTAGCTGTAGGCGTGTCAGATGCTCGGACTCCAGCTGGATCTGCTGGTGGTACCTCGGCGGCTGTTTGCACAGGTGCTCTCGCTGCACCATGCGTGCGTCCTCGAACTCCAGCCCGGCCCCGACCTCCGACGACTGCAGCAAGGGGCGCGGGTGCCTGATCACCTCGGGCAGTACGTGTCCTCACCATTGGTGAGAGAGTGGAAGGCAGAGGTTTAGGATTGTAAATGCAAAAATGTCGCACGACAGGGAAATCAAATGAAGTGGAAATTTTCCTAACGGTTACATAGCCTCTCGCAGATAAGTACAGATGTTTCCGTACCGATCCACGAGACTCTAATAAATCGGCTTGTGATCTGTGACTCCTATGAACCTAGAGCTCTGATACCAACTTGTCACGACCCCAGTTCACCCTCCATGAACATGTCGTGATGGCACCTAGTCCCTATGGCTAGGTATGCCTAACAATGCAGAAGATAAACCAAAATTTGCGGAAAAAAATAAATAAAACTGAACTGGTAAAACTAAACAGGGTTTAAGGTGCCGCTCGGCACATACCACAACAATTCTCAAAGCTAACAAACTCCCCAAAACCCGGAAACTCACAAATCACAAGCTAAGGGATACATAAGAGGCTCTGACTCAAAAATATCTATACAAAGGATAAAATACTGGAAGAACTATACTTATTACAGAAAAGCTGGAAAGGGACTCCTTGGTTTGCGGACGTAGCAGATATACCTTGAAGTCTCTACCGATACGCCTCCTTCCAAGGCTGACAGAACTCAACGGGAGTGCCTGTATCTGCACAACAAAAGTGTGCAGAAGAGTAGTATGAGCACACCACGGCGGTGCCCAGTAAGTATCAAGACTAACCTCGATGGAGTAGTGACGAGGGACATTCAAGGCACCTACCGGTCAATAAACAGTATAATCATAGGAATAATTGTAATGACAAATAAATATGTAATATTGCATGAATGACCAAGAATGCTACAGTTCACAATAAGGGATAAATACAACAATTAACAACGAGAATATAATAAACTACGATGCAAAACGACGGCAGAATCGCAACCCAAATCCTAAGGTCACAACACAGCAAGGGGATAAACAAGTAGATAACTCATATCCTACAATGATGTTCACAAAAGGTCTTATTTAAGTCTTTCCACAATTTCACCAAGTCTCGGACATCCACAGATCGTAAAAGACCCAACATCTGAAATCTAACAATTGACATCCCATGCCCCATCAATCTCATGGTCATGCTGACCACTAACTGGCCAACTAGGGCCACTCTCACAAATATAATGGATAAACAAGGGCGTACCTCCATCCTTAACAAAAACATGAGGAATTCACCTCTAATAGGAGTGTTCAACTACATGTATGCATGTGCAAGTGTTTCTAATAAAATTCTACCCGCTAGCAAACATGAAAAGGAGAACGGTCCGCACGTACGATGTTCCCTCACAACTCCCAAGTGGTAACGCTCATACATGTAGGCAACCCACAATCACAATATAAAACAAATAGGAATGCCTTAACAGGCCGTCACAACTCTATACAATCGATCCCTGACGTAGCCCCCCTTATTTCGCCATGTGTGCAATAAATAATATAATAGGCACCGCCTTATTTCGTCACACGTGCATAACAATGTCCCCACCTTATTCCGCCACATGCGCAACCCACATATAAGCATATAACATATCCCGCCTTATTACGCCGCATGTGTAAAACATCAATAACAATAATAGCACGGTAAAGACCTCGTGCAACCTTTCAACAACAACCGTACGACAGAAACCCCGTGCATCACAGTAGCAACAACCGCACGGTAGAAACCTCGTGCATCACAATATCAACAACCGCATGGCAGAAACCTTGTGCATCACAATATCAACAACCGCACGGCAGAAACCTCGTACACCACAATATCAACAATCGCACAGCAGAAACCTCGTGCATCACAATCTCAAGTACAACAAAACAAATGACAATATATATATAGGAACAAAGCAAGAGAATCAATTCAAGGAATTTCGTTCATCAAAAGACGGTATAACTAACTCATAAGGAATAACCGAAACAGAGAAATAGTAAGCGCAATAAGAACAACTCAACAAGGGAGAAATAATATGAAACAACAATTTCATAATACTCGGTTCAACAACAAGGAAGTTAACATGAATCAAATAATTACAATTGAGAAAATATCAACTAAACATGGAATATATAACTCCTTCCCAATTAAGACCAATTATTTACACGAGAGATAGAAATGAGGCTTTCCAAATAAAGACAAGCAGTTAGGAATGATAATGTGACTATAGAAGGGTAAATATCTACAGTTGAATAAGTAAAAGTCAATTAGGCAATAAGAGTAACCAAAAAGGGCAAATAAATTTCGCGTAAGTCATGTAGAAGTGAAACTAATAACAGAGAACTCAATCGTATCAAGAACAACTTCATATTCGGTAATTACAAGGATCTAAGAGCCTAATGGATCAATTTACCACAAATAAATCCGAACACGCACTTGTCACCTCACGTTCAAGGAATACAATCAACATAGAAGACTCAAATCCTAAGGGGAAGTCCCCCACACAAGGTTAGGCAAGATACTTACCTCAAACCGGCTAAAATCAACTAGCAACCACGTTCTTGCCACGAGTTCTCGACTCCAAATGGCCCAAATCTATTCCATTAAATCACACATTGTAATCAACATCTCAAGCAACGGATTATACTATTAAATTTAAAGCTAAGATGCAAATTTAGGTAAAATGACCAAAATGCCCCTCGGGCCCACATCTTGAAATCGAATAATTTTCACATTTTCAGAACCCTCGCACTCTCACGAGCCTAACCATATAATAATCTCCGAAATCGGAGGTCAATTGCCCACTCAAAACACAATAATTATGCCTAAGAAGTTTCATCCAATTTTCCCAATTTTGACCTTGAATTCGAATTCTAAATGTGGATTTAACTATATATTGATAGAAAACAACTAAATGAGGTTAAGGAAACATTACCCAGTGATCTTCTCTTCAAATTCCACCCAAAATCGCCTTCTCCCGAGCTCCCAATTGGTTTTTTTCTAACTTTTGAGTTAACCCTCGGATTATTCTATTTCATACCTGTGATTTTTGCTTTTGCGATCCAGGGACCGCTTCTGCGGTCCCGCTTTTGCGGAAAAGCAACCGCTTCTGCGGTTCTCTTAATTAGCCGACCAACCGCTTCTGCGGTTCACCCATCGCAGAAGCGAGTTCTCTTCTGCGAAACTTACACCGCTTCTGCGGTTCCCAAGCCAACGCCCACTTTCCGCTACTGCGGCTGCCAAGCCACTTCTGCGGTGCCGCTTCTGCGGTTCCCAAGCCGCAGAAGCGAAAACACCAGAAAGCCTGCTCCAATTTTTCTTCTAACTTCAAAATTTACCCGTTGAGCATCCGAAACACACCTGAGGCCCCTGGGACCTCAACCAGTCACACACACAAGTCATATAACCTAACACGGACTCGCTCGAAGTCCCAAATCACATAACACAACATCGAAACGACGAATCAAACCAAAAATCAAGCTTATGAACTTCCAAGTCTTCAAATAACGAATCTCATGCCGAAACCTATCAATTCAACTCGGAATGACGCCAAATTTTGCAGACAAGTCCAAAATGGCATGACGGAGCCGTTCCAACTCTCGGAATTGCATTCCGACCCCAATATCCCGGAAGTCAACTGTGGGTCAAACTTCTTCATTTTCCAACTTCAACTTTCGCCGAAATGCCTCAACTTACTCTACGGACCTCCAAATCTGAATACGGATACGCGCCTAAGTCCAAAATCACCATACGAAGCTGTTGAGATCATCCATGACCCATTCCGGGGTTGTTTACCCAAAAGTACAATTCCGGTCAACTTTTCACCGTTCTAACTTTCAAAACAAGATTTCTTCTCTAAATTTGACTCTAAACCATCCGAAAGCCGAATTCCACCATGTACACAAGTCGATACTCGTAGTCCGATGCTGTTCCAGACCTTATGCTGCTGAACAGAGCTTAATTTCTCAAAACGACCGATCGGGTCGTTACAATCAAGCCTCATACGGCATCCCATCATATCATCTAGTCCACTTTGGGCAAATCATCAACGTATACTAGCTGACTAGGTGGTGATGCATGTAAAATGCCGTAGCCTTTTCCCATATCCCATATACATATATATGCGTATATAATGCCATCTGGTCATGGGTCAATGTACATGTATAAATGAATGTAATGCATGAGAAGTACGTCGATAAAATCTCTCGGAACGTCACAAGACCATTATACCTCTGATTAATATCATGAAATAACTTTACCAACTTACGTATTTTTAAGATCCATGAACAAATGATAGAATAATATGACACATGGGGAATCAAGAACATAAGCATCTCTAGTATTTCTATGAATAGAGTCATTTATGGAAGTTGTACATTTTCTTGTTTCGTTTGTATCGAATGGATCATGCCAAAAAGAAAGAAGGGATAGCCTTAACATACCTGAACCAATTCTCTTTTGCGAAAACACGTAACGACAGATTGAAGTAGAAAAAAATCCATATGATATTCTTGAGAAAGATTGTACCGGGCTTTCTTTGAATTAGCATTTCACATTGGACCTTGTAGTATTTCAGAGAAAATCACGTTGAATCTTGTAGCATAATCCCTTCAGAGACTTCATGTTGGACCTTGTAGCATTTCACTTTGGAAATTGTCATTTCTCTTTAATGATTAATGATGTAGGAAGATGGTTTCCTTAATCAAAGAGAGTAGGCCCCAGTTTGTATGGTGACTAAGCACACTAATTTTCCACCTTAAAATGTGACTTAAGAGTCACCAAATTGGGCTTGAATTGCTGCCAGTTTGGGAACTTTTAGTTTATTCAAAAAATTTCCACCCATTTCCTTAATTACATGGTTAATCTTCCACCAAAAATCATAATTAACCAAATATCCACATAATTAAGAATTATCTCAAATTACTTAAAATACTACTTATTTTAGCACACTTTATACATCGTACTATTATGATCATGTAGTACCTTGATGGCACTAGTCCATAAATATCGGATATTTTAGCTCGACTGTATTTAATTCAAAATGTCAAACTTCGACAAAATTCATTTTCTTCGATTTGCTTACCCTCTCACCTTCATAAATTTACTTATTACTTGTTTGAAATAGTATAATACTTATAATCCCAAAATAAATCTCATTCCCGAACTTACGTCGATTAACTTACGATGAAACTTTAACATACGAAAATGCGAGACATAACATCTCATTTTCTATCTTATATCAATTTACTTATGGTGTACTTCCATGTATGAAAACATGGCGTGTAACAATGAGCATTACAGACATTGGGAATTAGCTGCCATTTATTTGTGGTAGCCCAAAATTTTATATTTATGTTTATGTATATTCAAACAGATGTTGTATTTCTTCGTACCAGCACTGAAAATTTGAATCTTAGTAGCTCATGACTTATACTACTAGATATTGGGTATAGTTATTGATTTTCACATTCTTATTATATTGTTTACTTAATGGTCTTTAGTTAAAATTGTGTTATATCTTGGCCTACCTAGCGAGTTGGGTTAGATTCTATCACGACTTGGTAGAATTTTGGGTCGTGACACTCCCGAACTTCCTGGATACCAAATCACCCACCCCTACAAGTCATAAATTATCAAACAAACCTACGGGAAATATCAAGTAGGGGAATGGTGTTCTTGAACTTAAAACGGTTGGTTGGATTGCTACAATTGACCCATGACCTCACAAGTCCGAATATGTGATTAGTTTCCAAATCTGAGTCAAAGTGGGTGTTCAAAACCCAAAATACGCTTTCACAACTTTCAAGTCAAAACCCTTTTTTCTTTTTCTAGATCTCTTGATTTTTAGGCTAAATGATTATAAGTTCAAGACAAACTCGCGGATCTAGGTTAGGATTTCTTACCCTAATGATATAGATGAAATTATCTTCAAACGTTTAACAGTTTTATGTTGTGTAGAAATGATAAAATAAAGTCTATGTACGAAATGGGGTGGGGGTTTAAATAAGCCAAAAGCTAAAATTTCAGCAGCTAGGAGCTCGTCCATAGCCCTCGCATCGCGAGCCCATCATGAGGGCTCACCTCCATCCTCGTGTCGTGTGCTACGGGCAAGCCTCTACAACCTGGTGTTGTGATCTGCAGTTTTCTCTTCAAAAACCACCCTTGAAACTCATTCGAGTCCCTCCACACCCCATCTAATATTCTACCTAGTCCGTATACACTACACGAACTTGTCCAAGGGCTCAAAATACAAACGGATACATCACAACTAAGAATCATAGTCCTAACCAATTTATGAATTTTCTTAAGTTCTTCAAGTTTTTACTTTCACAAGTTATGCCTGGATCATGCCCAAGCCCTTCGGGAGCTAAACTGAATATATGTACAAGTTCAAAATCATCATATGGACCTATCAGAAAATTCAATTCACCAATTTTCAGAGTGCATAGTTGTATGACCCTATTCCTTTCTAAGAGTTCACACATTCCATGAAATCATCTATCTCATCATCATCAAAGCTGAGCAAAAAGGCTTCCAACTTATCACCAACATTGATTGTAGCACTTATTTCATCAACATTAACATCGGTCACCAAATCCACAAAGGAAAACACTTTATTGCTATATGGTTGTTGCATAGACTTGCACACATGGAATACTACTTTTCCATCACCAACCCAGAAAGTGAGTTCTTCGGCTTCCACATCACAAAGAGCCTTTCTTATAGAAAGGAAATGTCTTCCAAGATGTATACGGGTAAAATCGGGCCTTCCCGATTTCGTCAATATTTCAAGATCAGAGAACTGCATCAAGGATTAGCCTTGTAACGGATCAGACCTAAACATGGAAACAAGGTATCGAGTTAGAGGATCAAGGCACCCGTTGAAATCGAGGTCCCCGACGATCGATATCGGATATGACCAGCTTCGAGCGGAACACAATAATGAAAAGCCAAAATATCCATAACTGGTCGGAGATCAAAGCGGAAATATCGGAATGGATCAAATCAAGGGTGGTTATTTGTATCAATCATAGGATTTACTTCCGTAATTAGAATTATACCTCAATTAGGATTCCTCTAGTATATAAAGAGGGGTTCCCCATCATTTATAAATGCTCTCTCATACTCATACAGATCAAGGCAATATAATATTTCTTTCTTCTGCTCATTAGCTTACTGCTCTCTAATTATTGTTCTTCAACTGTTGTTCTTTAACTGTTCTTGCTTTATTACTCTCGAGGGTTCATCAAGCTCGAATATACTGTCCAAACATCGGTTTGTTCTATTGTCTTATCAATTTCATCACTTATCTCTTAATTAATCAACTGGTATTAAGTGAAATCACGTATCCTTAAAACTACATTACAAGTTTAATTGTTACTCGATTTTTAAGGTAAACACAAGAATAATAGGCACTTCATAATCAACCTTACAATCTAGTATAATAAAACCTATCGAAATAATGAACTTATCAACTCAAAACATCCTCAATTACTCCAAATAGACTCTTCATGGTACGATTGACCATTTGCAACCTCATAGATGTAGGTCTTGGTTTTCCAATTCCCAAAGTCTTAAACACTGAATTGGGCATCAAATTGATACTCGCCCTAAGATCACAATGAGCTTTAGCAAAATTGATACTCCCAATAGTACAAGAAATCGTGAAAGCAGTGGGATCCTCCAACTTATGACCCATGGAATGAACAATAGCACTCACTTGATTAGTGACTTTGAAATTTCCAAAATGCATCATCTCTTCTTGGTCAGGAGGTCTTTCATAAATTTGGTATAACCGGGCATTTATTCTATATCTTCTACCAATTGCACATTAATAGAGAGACTTTCCATCATTTGAATAGACTTCTTGAATTGATTCTCACCATTTTGCTTGGCAAGTCTTTGAGGATAAGGAGGTGGAGACTTAGACAAGGGTGCCTTATCCTCTTACACTACGCTTCTGGTATGTCAATAATGTTCTCCCTAGATAGGTTTACCTCTTTTTGAGTCTCCTCCACACTATCGTCAATGTCAATCTGAACCTCATCACTTGCTTGAACATCTTTGTTTAGGATTTCCTCCTTTTGAATCACTTGGTCATCATCTACGAGTCACCTTTGATTTGAGGTGGGTGAATTCCCGCTTCTTTCACTTCTTGGGATAACCACCATGGCATGCCCCATGCTGTTACCACCCTTTGGGTTTTACCAGTGTGTTACTTGGTAGTGCACCCTTAGGACGAGTACTAATAGCCTGAGAGATTTTCCCCATTTGTACTTTAAGATTACGGATTGAGGTGGTATGTGAGGCAAGTTGGGTATCTGAATCCGTATTCTTCTCCATCATTTGCTTAAATATGTTATCAATATGGCCCATTTCCTTGTTTGAAGAACTTGAACCATAAGAAGGATAAGGAGTTGGGTTTCTAGGTTACTAGTACATTAGGTCCTTTGAAAACCCGATCCTCGATTTTCATGATTGACACATTCTTGTTTCCCCAACTTCCTTTATTATTTCCTCCCCATTTCCTTGGTTGTTGTTGTTATGCTAATCCCCTTAATTATTAAGACCCCAATCTTAGTTATGTTGAGAATTCTATTATTGTTTATTGGAGACTTGGAAATTGCTCTGTTGCCCTTGGTAATTGTTCACAAATTGTACCTCTTCTTCTTGCTCATGATATGAATCATCTTGATCAAAACTACCTTCATCGTGTGCATAATTCTTCACTCAGGATTGAAATTGCGGACCCTTAGTCCTCTTCTTGCTGACCAACACATTTACCCATTCCATAGCATGAACTTGCTTAGAAGCTCGCACTTGATTAAGTTGGGCCTTAACGAGTTGGGTCATAGTTGTTGTCAATTTGGAAATGGCTTGCCCATGGTCTTGCAACTCTTTATGTAGATGAATCATGTTGGTATCGCCTTGGGGAACATTAGCCAGGGATTGCCAAGCCGAAGAACTTTCCTCCATCTTTCAAGAATCTCACATGCTTTCACATAAGGCATTTTCATAAAGTTTCCTCTAGACAATTGATTAACCACACATTGATTCATAGTATTAATACCACGATAGAAAGTTTGTTGGATCATGTTGTCGGTCATATCATTGTTTGGTCACTCCTTCACCATTGTCCGATACCGCTCTCAAATTTCATTAAAAGGTTCATTGAGATCTTGCTTGAAAGCCAATATTTAATCCTGAAGAGTGGCCATGTGCCCGGGAGAGAAAAACTTAGCAATAAACTTTGCCGCCAATTCATCCCAGGTATAGATAGAATGATTAGGCAAGCATTTCAACCAATCCAAAGCCTTACCCCTTAGTGAGAAAGGGAAAATCCTTAGCCTCAAAGCATATTCTAGAATATTTGTTTGTTTGCTCCCCCAACACGTATCCACAAAGCCCTTCAAATGTTTATAAGCATTTTGACTCCGCGCTGGTAAAATAACCACGTTGCACAAGCGAAGTGAGCATCACATTGTTAATTTGAAAGTTTCCCGCCAAAATGCGAGGGGGGAGGGACTTTGGCCCTTGCATAACCTTTATTGGGAAAATCCGATGTTGTGCCGCTTGTGGTTATGGTGGTGGTGGTGGAGGAGGAGGAGTTGTAGGAACATTTTCTTGTTGAACACGGCCTCGGCAATTTGTTGTGGAGCTTGAGGCATTTCATCAAGTTCCTCCTCTTTCCCATCCACCTCTCCCAATGGCATATTTCCAAGTTTGTTGTTTACCATTTGGTACCTACGATCACTTCAAAAAATTAGAATCACGAAAGTAAAAGAAGATATTCCAAGAAACAAAGTCAAGTATATAGCTAACACTATAAAAATTCCCCCGCAACGGTGCCAAAAATTGATCACGTCCAAATCCACACTCAATATTAAGTGGGAAACGGTCGTTGCAACTACCCAACTTGAGTCTTGGTCAAATTGCTTATGGAGTTTACAATCGATATTAAGGTAAATACTTAAAGAGCGAACGTGAAATACCTGTATTATGCTTCCAAACAAGAGGGGGATTGTTATCTAACTTAACACTAAGAAATTAGACTAATTAAAGCAACTAGAGAGTAAATTGTTTTTGGTGTTTTTATCAATTGAGGAAAGGCCTAGGGATGTAACCTCTACATAGGTGTAAACTTAATAGGTATTCTAAGTTAGCGCTTGTTTTATAGATCGGGGTGTATTATGACTCTCGATTCTGGAGTACCCACTTAATACTTCTCGGTCATAGACTGGTTATGCCCAAATTGACTTTCTCAAGACCAAATAGGTAGCAATCCAAGCAAATGATATGAATCCAAGACGATATCTCCCTATCTCTAGTTCAAACCCTTTAATCAAACTAGCCAAAACCTTAACTAGCTCAATTCCTTGTTAGCCAAGTTTTCCTAGACTAGGTTCCTCTTTCTCAAGTAAGAACTAAGCCAAATAGGCATGAATCAATATGTGCAACAATTAATTCTAGATATAATGCATAAACAAGGCTAAATAATAAATATCCAATCACAAACAAGCATTAATACTAACAACGCATAAGTTTTACACACTAGGGTTGGGTCACAACCCAAGATAGAACCTACTTATTCATACTAATTGACATAGAAGAATAATGCGAGAAGTAATTGAAGACATAAAACTAGAATTAAAGTGTAAAACTAATGGGTCTTCTCTAACTGTTCCTCCAAATGTCCCAAAATATCTAAATATAACCTCTAGCTACTACTACAGTACAAAACTTGCCTAAAAAGTATTTCCCATTTATTTATAGTGTCTAGAAATTTGCTGACAAAAATGCCCTTCAGGAGGTTCTGCGGCCGCATAATTCCATGTGCACACCGCACTTTTATTCTTCTCTTGCAATAGGAGGAACTCTGCGGCTACACGTTTATCTTTGCGGCTGCACTTTAGTTTTTGCGTCCACACAATTTGGTTGCGGACCACATTTTCAAGAGGCTTCACACTTGGTCTTTTTGCACCTTCTCTGAACTTGTCAAACTTTGTCAGTGCGACCAGCTTTTGCGGCCGCACAATTTTGTGTGCAAAATACACTTCTACAAATAGTCCTTAGAGGCTCAAGGCTTCATCTACGGCTGCACTTCTATTTCTTCGGTCTACTTGATCATCTGCGTAGCGCACTTCTGCTTGCAGTTCTCCTTTTTTCCTTACTGAGCTGGAATACTCCTTTTTGAGTTATATTTCTTCATTAAGCTCTAATCCTCCAACATGTGCAATTCATACGATTTCATTAGATTTGGAAAAAAAATTACTACTATAGGAATAAAACTAAAGCAAGAAGGTACTAATAAGTGGTTAAAATCCACCCTTATCGGGACACTACTAGACATATAAGTCAAAATTCACATACTCAGACAATTGAAACCATCGAAACCAAGTTGCAGTCTAAACCAGGCCTTAAGTCCTCCAAACTGACTATCTCCACAAAATAGAGAATACATTATCGCCCCCTTTTTCTCGTGAAATTGGGTTTCAACATTTCTGGGACAACTCCATTCCTTTTGGACGGGGTAAGGGATTTGAAGAGTCGCCACCTAACGGATTAAGGTGGGTTAGGGCACCTAGAGCAATTAATTCATGAAACTAGTTTACATCACCAGAGATCGTGTAAGGGATCGAAATTACCTTGAGAGGAAGGTGTTAGACACCCCTCGAAGTCCACAATGGTGGGTCCCGACCGAACTTAAATTAACTGAATTAGTCTTAAAAGGGAAGAAAACAATTTGGACAGATAAAATATTCAATTTATTTTTACACAGAAGTATAGGGGGTGGTCCTAAGTTTTTTAGCCTATAGGATCATTCTATGCAATGCTTTGCAACTCCTTCAAGTCGGGGTTTTACTCATAGCATTAGCGCATGGGCTATCATTTCCTTTATTACCCAATTACTATCTTTCAGTTGTTACCTAAGTGTTCTAGTAGCTTCTAACTCGTGCCTTATGCGTGCACTACCCGTCCCCTACCTATGGTCCTGCAAGTATTCAGGACCTCTATTTAGGGTGGTTCTAGATTGACCTATGTTGCTTAAAATGAGAAAAGCTAGGCGACAAACAAAATTCAAATAGGACTATCATGTATGGAGCAAATAAGGGCTCATATCAACCTCCACAAGTAGGCAACAAATGCACGCAGTTAAATCAATATATTTCGTTAATTTAGGATCCTATAGACATAATATATTTGGATGAGCAGAAACAGAATGCAAGACATCAATTTTATTAAGGCAGGCATCGGGACCTATCAATTTGCCTACTAATTTTATTAAGCCTTGAATCTAGGTATTTTCCGGCAGTAAGATATCACAGTTTTAGACCCTAGAATCATTTATAACCCTACAGATTTGCCTAAGTGATTAATAGAATCCTATAGGCATGGTATCTACAACTGTTGATTATAGACCTGTAACATGATTTCTAAGCAAATTACTGATTTTAACTCGTAAAGATAGTTTTTATCTCCTAAGATCCTATAGGCATGCTTTCTAAGTGGAAAAATTAATTTAACTCCTATAGACATGATTTCTAAGTGTTGGCTTGATTTAAACTCCTATAAACATGATCTCGAAGTTTACAAATTGATTTCGCCCTACAAGCATGATATTTATTAGTTTTAATCCTATAGAGTTGATTTCTAGGTTTGAAATTGATTCCTTTTATTCCTCTAGGCATGGTATCTAAATTGAAGCTGATTTTATTGCATGAAATCTATTGATCACATGTGGGTAGAATTTTAAGCAAATTGCCAGTAAAGTTTATTAATTCATACAAATAAGATCCTATATACATGATCACTAATGCATGTTGAGATTGGAAATATATGTGGATCCTATGGACATGGATTTCTAATGCAGAATTGACAAAAGACCTATAGGCAGTGTTTCTAGTATACCAAAAATATGAACAAACAGTCAGAAGACATCCTATAGGCAGGATCTCTAAACGATTAGTAACATTCACATAATCAACCCAATAAACCTATAGGCATGATTTCTACCCGAGTTTCAAACAAAGATATAGAAGAAAAAACCCAACTTTTACTAATAAACCCCATATTTGTTTATTACATAGATTATTACAGGCTAGAATGAATAAATTACATAACAATATCTATTACACTATAGGGAGCCTTAGCAGGCCCAATATAAACCTGGGAACCAGGCCTTCAAGCACAACAGCTCTGAAGCATAGTAGTAGTCCATTCATAACACATTAAACCAGACTTTCAGCGTGTCAAAGTTCCCAAAGAGCCTCAAGGATCCCGGGCAATGCTCAAACTAGAACCATACATTCAACACAAAATTCATAAAAGATTGAAAAACCAGCCCCAATGTGTCAGAGTTCAAAGGAGTCTCATAGACCCTAGGCAGTTCTCACACTGGGGTGGTAGGAACCTAGATATCTAAGAGTAGAAGTATGAAAACCAGTACATCAGGGGTAAGGGGATAGTTTTAGAAAGTAGTTAATTTTCAGAAGGGTAAGGGTAAGGGGGACAAATTTTAAAACCAATGCATACAGAACAGTAACAGAACTGCACCAAAGGACAAACAAAACTCATGTTCAACATATAATTCAAACAAGTTGATATTTGTTCAGAGTAGATATTCATACCAGCATTTAAGGTAATCACAAAAAGCAGGGACACTTGAACTAACAGACATAATTTTCCACACATTACATGCTTGCAGTATCTAGCAATGGTCAAAACACGGAACATACAACTGAATTGGACAGGGTTTCACATTATTAGAGATAACTTAGTTTAGCAGCATCACTAAGTGGAATCAAGCAGTCGCATAGCAAACAAAATCATGTCGGGAATTGAAACAGGTTAATCAAACAATGCATAACGAAAGGAATTGCAAAGGTTAGTTAAAAACAACTAGGGGAATAACATATATACACATAGATACACGAAAACATTAAAGAGAAAATACTTAAAATCATTGAACCCTAACAGATCTAAAATGATATGAGCCTTAATTCTGGGTGAGTAAAATTAGGCGGAAAACTTTTAACAAAATCACGAAAAATATTCATAGATAGACATGCGAAAACATATATATGATTTTCAACAAAAATAAGTACAAAATCTCAATAGATTTTAAAAGATCTAAACCCTAACTTTTAGGGTAAAATAAAGAATAAGAAAAATCTCAGATATTCAAGCCATAAAGAGACG
Organism: Nicotiana glauca; assembly: GCA_026770625.1. Classification (NCBI taxonomy): domain Eukaryota; kingdom Viridiplantae; phylum Streptophyta; class Magnoliopsida; order Solanales; family Solanaceae; genus Nicotiana; species Nicotiana glauca. The sequence continues at coordinate 73,225 of MU756132.1, read as the reverse complement.
AAGAATAAACATAGATAGAAAGGACCAACGATTCAAACCAGATTTGGTCCAAAAATAGGGAGATTAGCTTGCCACGTCAGGCAAGCTACTAAACACTACCATAATCGAATAGCCAGTAGAGAAAGGAAGACGGAAAGGCAAGAAATCACCAGATGATTCCATATCTGGTTGGAATCAAAGGGGATTATGGGTGACGGCGCTTAGGGTTTGATAGTGAGAAGTGGGGATGTTGAGAGAGTTCAAGGATGCGATGGAGACGGGATAATGGTTTAGGGTTAAGGCGTTTGGTATATTAAAAAGGGTTGGGCGATTGTGGACCGTTGATTTCGAAGATCAACGGTCCTGATTCAAGGATTTTGGGTTGGGTTTTAAATGGTATGGGTCTGGGTTAATGGGTATTTGGACTGATGTATATAATTGGGCTAGGTCCGAAAATTAATTTAAAAGGGCTAGACTTTAAATACCCAATTAAATCAGTAAAATAATTAATAAAATAACAAAAATATAATTTGTGCATGAAAATAATTTAAAATAATTACTTAGCATTACAAATCTATAGATAATATAATTATGCATATATAGGCTGTTATTGCAAAATATGCAATTCTAGCCTTAAATTTGCAAATATAATTATATAAATGTAATAAAAAATATTTAAGCACTATATGGTCTTAAATGATAAATTTGGATGATTAAATCATCATAAAAATAATATGAGGGATAATTATTGGATATTTGTATAATAAAAAAATATAGAAATAACTTGATATAAAGCTTTAAAAAAATATAGAAAATTATAGAAATGCTTGTGCGTGTTTTGTAAATGCATGTGTACTTTTTTTAAAGTATATATGCATATCTAAAATATATGAGGGAAAAACTGGGTATCAACATACATCAAGCACCTCATCCGTGACATCACAAGGATGGAAGGAAATCAAAGATATGCGCTTCACACTAAGTCAATGTTGCACGATAAAGAAAGAAAGATGGGAAGTTTCCTAGATGACTTGTAGCCTCTCGAAGATAGGTATGAACGTTATCATACCGATCCATAAGACTCTACTTGAAACTTGCTCATGACTCATAAAATCTAAGTACCTAGAGCTCTGATACCAACTTGTCACAACCCAAAATCCTACCTTAAGGATCTTGATGGCACCTAGTTTCTAAAACTAGGTAAGCCGATCACTTATAATAATTAAATAAATAAAACATGATAGTACAAAGTAAAGCTAAATATAAATGCATAAATAAAGGTGATACAAGCAAATACGACAATAATCACAACAAATCCCCAAAATTAGGTAGTATAATGTCACGAGTTCTAACTGAATACATAAAAATATGTAATGACTCGGCCGGTCGTTTTGAGAATTAACATCCTGATCCCCTATTAACTGCTTTCCCCGTGTCTTTTTTTGCTAATGTGATTTGCTGAGATGGTTCATCTTGAGTTTCGGAGTGTTTCGGGACACTTAGTCCCAAAATGAGAGTTTAAGTCCTAAAATTTGGACCGCAGTCAAAAAAGTGAGAAGACGGCTCTGGAATGAAATTCCATCAATTTTGTTAGCCCCGTTGGATGATTTCGGGCTTAGGGGTATGTGCGGATTGTGTTTTGGAGGTCCATAGCTTATTTAGGCATGAAATGGCAAAAGCTGAATTTTTGGAGTTTCGGGCTGATAGTGGAATTTTTTATGTCAAAGTCAGAATCCGATTCCGGAAGTTGGAATAGATCCGTAGTGGTGAATATGACTTATGTGCAAAATTTGGGATCAATCGAACGTGGTTTGTTTGGTTTCGGCATCAGTTGTAAAATTTTAGAAGTTCAAGTTCATTAGGTTGGGATTGGAGGGTGATTCGTGGTTTTAGCATCGTTTGATGTGATTTGAGGGCTCGACTAAGTTCCTATGATGTTTTTTAGATTGGTTGGTATGTTTGGTTGAGGTACTGGGGGCCTAGGGTGAGTTTCAGATGCTTAACGGATTTGATTTGGACTTAGACATTTTTTGAAGTTTGTTGAACCTGATATAATCGCACCTAGGGACGTGGAACTGCAGGTGCGGAAATGCAGAAGCTGTTAGGAACCCGTAGATGCAGAATTTGGCTTGGGCATCAACAGCATGCTCTACAGGGTTCCCAGGCTATGCTTACAGCACCAATTGCTACCTCACCTGCTCAGCCAGCCAGAGGTGCAGTTTGAGAAGGTAACAGTTACCCTAGAGGGGGTGGCCAGGACAGATTCTATGCCATTCCAGCTCGTACTGAAGTTGTTGCCTCCGATTCTATCATCACATGTATTGTTCCAATCTATCATAGATATGCATCGGTTCTATTTTATCCAGGCTCCAGTTATTCCTACGTGTCCTCTTATTTTGCCCAGCATTTGGGCGTGTCTCGGGATTCTTTGAGTTCCCCTATTTATGTTTCTCCTCCTGTGGGAGATTCTCTTCTTGTGAACTGCGTTTATATGTCGTGTTTGATTGCTCTTAGTGGTTTTGAGACCAGAGCTGATTTATTATTGCTCAGCATGGTAGATTTTGATGTTATCTTGGGCATGGAATGGTTGTCGCCCCATTATGCTATTTTTGATTATCACGGCAAAACTGTGACGCTACCTATGCTAGGTTTACCGCGATTAGAGTGGAGGGGTAGTTTAGATTACACTCCCAATAGAGTTATTTCATTTCTTAAAGCTCAGCGAATGGTTGAGAAGGGGTATGACGCGTATCCAGCTTATGTGAGAGATGTCAGTATTTATACCCCGCACAGTTGATTCAGTCCTAGTAGTGTGATATTTCCCTGATATGTTTCCAGCTGATCTTCCGGGCATGCCGCCCGGTAGAGATATTGATTTTGGAATTGATTTGTTGCCGGGAACTCAGCCTATTTCTATTCCTCCTAATCGTATGGCTCCTCCTGAGTTGAAGGAGTTGAAGGAACGATTATGAGAATTGCTTGATAAGGGCTTTATTTGGCCCAGTGTGTCTCCTTGGGGCGATCCTGTCCTTATTGTAAAGAAAAAGGATAGTTCAATGCGTATGTGCATTGATTATAGCCAATTGAAAGAATTTACAGTGAAGAACCGACATCCTTTGCCTCGTATTGATGACCCGTTTGATCAATTACAGGGTGCACGAGTGTTTTCTAAGATTGACTTACATTCAGGTTATCATCAGTTGAATATTCGGTAGCCAGATATCCCAAAGACTACTTTCAGGACTCGGCATGGTCAGTAAGAGTTCCTTGTTATGTCATTTAGGCTGACCAATGCCCCAGCAACATTTATGCATTTGATGCACAATGTATTCTGGCCATATTTTGACTCGTTCGTCATTGTCTTTGTTGATGACATTCTGGTGTACTCTAGGAGTCGGGAAGATCATGAGCAGCACCTGAGAACAGTGATTCAAACCTTGAGAGAAAAGAAACTATATGTGAAGTTCTAGAAATGTGAGATCTGGTTGGATTTTGTGGCATTCTTGGGTCACAAAGTATTGAGTGAAAGGATCAAGGTGGATCCGAAGAAAGTGGAAGCAGTGTAGAGTTGGCCCAGCCAATCCTCGGCTACAGAGATCTATAGTTTTCTTGGCTTGGCATGTTATTACCGTCGATTTGTTGAGAGATTCTCAACTATTGCAGCATCTTTGACTACCCAGAAGGATGCTCCATTCAAGTGGATGAAAGAGTGTGAGGAGAGCTTTCAGAAGCTCAAGATAACTTTGACTACAGCCCCAGTATTGATATTGCCTACAGGTTCGGGGTCTTATACTATTTATTGTGATGCCTCGAGGATTGGCCTTGGAGCGGTATTGATATAGGATGGTAGGGTGATTGCCTACGCATCCAGACAGCTGAAGGTGCATAAGAAGAATTATCTTGTCCATGATCTCGAGTTAGCTACTATTATTTACGCCTTGAAGATTTGACATCATTATTTGTACGGCGTTCCTTGTGAGATCTACACTGATCACCGGAATTTACAGCATCTATTCAAGAAGAAGGACCTTAGTTTGCCTCAGATGAGGTGGTTAGAGCTGCTTAAGGATTATGATATCACTATCTTATACCACCAGGGAGGACCAATGTGGTGGTCGATGCTTTGAGTCACCGGGCAAAGTATTTGGGGAGTTTGGCTTATCTACCAGTAGTAGAAAGGACCATGACGATGGATGTTCAGGCCTTAGCCAACCAGTTTGTGAGATTGTATATTTCGAATCCTAGACGGGTCCTAGCTTATGTGGTTTCTCGATCTTCCTTGTTAGATCGTATTAGAGAGCGTTCGTATGATGACTCTCAGTTGCTTGTCCTCAAGGACAAGGTTCTTCATGGTGATGCCAGAGATGTGACCATTGCTGATGACAGGGTATTGAGAAAGCAGGGTCAGATATTTGTACCTAATGTTAATGGGTTTCGGGAATTGATTCTAGAGGAGGCCCACAGTTCTCGGTATTCCATCCATCCGGGTGTCGCAAATATGTACTAGGATTTGAGGCAACGCTATTGGTGGAGAAGGATGAAGAAAGATATAGTAGGGTTTGTAGCTCGGTGCCTCAATGGTTAGCAGGTGAAATATGAGCATCAGAGACAGGGTGGCTTGCTTCAGCAGATAGAGATTCCAGAGTGGACTTCGTAGTTGGACTCCCACGGACTTTGAGGAAGTTCGATGCCATTTGGGTGATTGTGAATTGGCTGACCAATTCTGCACACTTCATTCCTGTGTGTACTACCTATTCTTCAAAGCAGTTGGCTGAGATTTATATTCGAGAGATTGTTCGCCTGCATGGTATTCTAGTTTCCATCATTTCAGATAGAGGTACTCAATTTACATCACAGTTTTGGAGAGCCGTACAGTATGAGTTGGGTACTCAAGTGGAGTTGAGCATAACATTTCACCCCTAGACAGACTGACAGTCCGAGCGCACTATTCAGATTCTTGAGGATATGCTCCGTCCATGCGCGATGGATTTTAGAGGTTCTTGGGATCAGTTCTTTCCACTTGCGGAGTTTGCCTACAACAACAGTTATCAGTCCATCATTCAGATGGCACCGTATAAGGATCTGTATGGTAGGTGGTGTAGATCCCCGATGGGTTCAAGCCGGGCGAGGCTAGATTATTGGGCACAAACTTGGTTCAGGATGCTTTGGAGAAGGTTTAGGTGATTCAGGATAGACTTTTCACAGCCTAGTCCAGAAAAAAGAGCTATGCAGACAGGAAGGTTCGCCATGTTTCATTTATGGTTAGAAATTAGGTCTTGCTTCGGGTTTCGCCTATGAAGGGCGTTATGAGATTTGGAAAGAGTGGCAAGTTGAGCCCAAGGTTTATTTGTTTGTTTGAGGTGTTGAGGCGTATTGGGGAGGTTGCTTATGAGCTTGCCTTACCTCCCAGCTTGGCAGGAGTTCATCCGGTATTTTATGTTTCGATGCTCCGGAGATATCACGGTGATCTGTCAAACGTGTTGGATTTTATTTCAGTCCAGTTGGACAAGGATCTATCTTATGTTGAGGAACCAGTGGCTATATTGGACAGGAAGGTTCGAAAGCTGAGATCAAAGAGCATTGAATCAGTAAAGGTTCAGTGGCAGGGTTAGCCGGTCGAGGAGGTGACTTGCGAGATCGAGCAGGATATACGCAGCCGTTACCCTCATCTTTTCACCACTTCAGGTATGTCTCTGTGCTCGTTTGAGGATGAATGAATGTTTTAAGAGGGGAAGAGTAACGACCCGACCGGTCGTTTTGAGAATTAACGCCTCGATCCCCTATTAACTGCTTTCCCCATGTTTTTTTTCTGCTAATGTGATTTGCTGAGATGGTTCACCTTGAGTTTCAGAGTGTTTTGGGACACTTAGTACCTAAATGAGAGTTTAAGTCTTAGAATCTGGACCGTAGTCTGAACAGTGAGAAGACGGCTCCGGAATAGAATTCTATCAATTCAGTTAGCTCCGTTGGATGATTTTGGGCTTAGGGACGTTTGCGGATTGTGTTTTGGAGGTCCGTAACTTATTTAGGCTTGAAATGGCGAAAGTTGAATTTTTGGAGTTTCTGGCTGATAGTGGAATTTTTTATATTAGGGTCAGAATCTGATTTTGGAAATTCAAGTTCATTTGGTTAGGATTGGAGGGTGATTCGTGGTTTAGTGTCGTTTGATGTGATTTGAGGCCTCGACTAGGTTTGTATGATGTTTTAGGATTGGATGGTATGTTTGGATGAGGTCCTAGGGGCCTCGGGTGAGTTTCAGATGCGTAACGGATTTGATTTGGACTTAGGCATTTTTTGAAGTTTTGTGAACCTGATACAATCACACCTGCGGATGTGGGACTGCAGGTTCTGAGCTGCAGAAGCAGTTAGGAAGCCGCAGATGCATAAGATGGCTTGGGCATCAGGAACCGCAGGTGCGGCTGAGGGACCGCAGATGCGGCCCCAGCTCCTATAAGTGACTTTCGCACATGTGATGCTTTTTTACGCAGGTGTGTCACGACCCAAATTCGCCCTCCGTGAACTATCATGACGGCACCTAGTCTCTACGACTAAGTAAGCCTAACAAATTGCGGAAAAGGAAATAACAGAAATAAACTAGTCAAAACTGCAGAAATAATACAAATCAAACTCTTAAAATGAACTACATTTCTCAAAACCCGGAATCTCATGAAATCACAAGCTAAGGAATAACTATAGTGTTATGTCTCCAGAGTGTCTAAAAAAGTAAATAAAGAAGGTCTAATACTATGAGCGAGAATGGAAAGGGACTCCTCGGGCTGCAGACGCGGCAGACATATCTCGAAGTCTCTGATGGATCACTCCGCCTCAATGATGGTAGGGCTGAGTCGAAGTACCTGGATTTGCACATGAAAAACATGTGCATGAAGGGCATGAGTACACCACAGCGTTACTCAGTAAGTGCCAAAACTAAATCCGGTTGAGTAGTGACGAGGAAGGTTAGGGCCCTACTGATTATAGCTAAAAAATGAGGTAAAACAGTATAAAATATGACAATATAATTAAATGCTAACAGTAAGAAGTATCACAGTACAATAAGAATAACAACAACTATAGCAGAGACAAAATAATTACAAAGGAATACTGCTCAACATAGAGATAACAACCGGCAATTACTCAGTATCCCGAGGATCTCTTAGTATCCTCAATATGTGTACGGGGGATCTCTCGGTATCCCGAGGATCTCTTAGTATCCTCAATATATATATGTTGGGGATCTCCGGTATCCCAAGGATCTCTTAGTATCCTCAATATGCGTTCTGGGGATCTCTTGGTATCCCGCACTACAGTCCAAATCAATACAGGTGTAGGGTATCTCGCGAAATACAAATCCATATTCCTAAAGTAAACAGGCAGGGGGATCTCCCGGGATACCGTCCCGTAGTCCCAAAGTAAACACACAGCGGTAACACGATGAATAGTCAATTTAGTTCAAATTTCATACCAAGGTAAAAATAGGTATTTCTAGTCTAGCATGCTGCACATAATCCAAATAAGGCAATTTCAGCAAGTAAAGCAATTAAGTCAATTAAACATGCTTCCCTAGGCTAATAGCAGGCTTAAATTACACGCGGTATGAACAGGAAAAAGGGAAATCACATTTATAGTTACTTAAATAAAAGGATTTTCAACAATTAGCACAAGTACAAAGTTGTCACCTCACGTACAAGGAATTTCAATTATCAACAAACTAAATCCTAAGGGGAGTTCCCCCACACAAGGCTAGACAAGCCACTTACCTCGAACCGACTCAAAATCAACATGAAACCATGCTCTTGCCACGAGTACTCGACTCCATATGGACCAAATCTATTCAATTAAATTGCATAATGTAAATAACACTTCAAGTAACTGGTTCTACAGATAAATTCTAAGCTAATACGTGAAATTAGGTAAACTGACCAAAATGCCCTCCGAGCCAATGTCTCGGAATCGGGTAAATTTTACATTTTCAGAATCCTCATACTCTCACTAGTATAACCATACAAAACATTATTCAAATCCAATGTCAAATTCCCAATCAAAACTCAGAATTTAGGTCTAAGAACTTTCTCCAAAATTTTCCCCAATTTTACATCCCTAATCCGAAATTAAATGATGAATTCATGTTTAAATTAATGGCTTATAAGCAAAAAAGAGATAAGAATCATTATCCAATCGAAATCTCTGAAAATCCCTCAAAACCTCGCTCAAATCCAAGCTACCAAGCTCTAGTTTTTTGTAAAAATGGCTAAACCCTCGACTTGGGTCTTTTAATTCTGCCTATGTATGCATTCACTGCGACCGCGGAAGTCCATCCACGATCGCGAAGAGCAAAAACCACACGCCTCAGAATTAATTTATGAGAACGCGGAAACAGGTACGCGAACGTGATGATTAAGTTCCCTCAGATCTACGCGATCGCGGTTGGGTTCACGCGACTGCGTAGAGAAACACTTAAATCCGCTATCGCCTTATTTCTTCTACGCGAACGCAGCCTAGCCCACGCGTTTGCAATTCAGCACCGCCCATATTTACGCGTTCGCATTCATTAAATATTTCCCTGTCCCAGATTAGCCTATGCGAATGCAGCCCCTTATACGCGACTGCAAGGAACAAAAAGTCTGCAACAGACCTGAAGAAAAATCGGCAACTCCTCAACATGCAATTTGAGCTGTTTAACCACCTGAAACTCACCCGAGGCTCTCAAGATCTCGACCAAACATGACAACATATCCTATAACCTCATTCAAACTTGTTCCAACCTTCAGAACACTCAAAACAGTATCAAAATACTTAAATCACATCGAATTCAAGCCTAAGAATTCCAAAAACATCCAAATTACGCTTTCAATCAAAAAGTCTATCAAACCTCGCCTGAATGACCTAAAATTTTTCACACACATAGCTACTTCAACTTTCAAAATTCCATTCCGACCCCGATATCAAAATCTCACTATCGAACCGAAAACTTCAAAAATTCAACTTTCGGCATTACAAGCCTAAATAAGCTACGGACCTCCAACACACAATCCGAACATGCTCCTAAACCCGAAATCAACCAACGGAGCTAACGAAACTGAGAGAATTCTATTCCAAGGCCGTCTTCACACTATTACAACTACGGTCCAAATTCTAAAGCTTAAGCTCTGTTTTAGGGACTAAGTGTCCCAAAACACTTCAAAACTCAAGACCAAACATCCCGGCAAAACAAAATAGTAGAAATAAACACGAGGAAAGATGTTAATTAGGCGATCGGGGCATAAATTCTTAAAACGATCGGCCGGGTTGTTACATACTCCCACACTTAAAATTCGTTTGTACTCGAACGAGCATAAAGACATACCTGAAGTAGTAAAAAGATGAGGGTAACGGCTGCGAATATCCTGCTCGGTCTCCCAAGTTGCCTCCTCGAGCGGCTGACCCCACCACTGAACCTTCACTAATGCAATGTTCTTTGACCTCAGCTTTCGAACCTGCCTGTCCAATATTTCTTCTAGCTCCTCAACATAAGATAGATCCTTGTCCAACTGGACTGAACTGAAATCCAACACGTGCGACGGATCACCGTGATACCTTGGGAGCATCGAAACATGAAATACCGGATGAACTTCTGCCAAGTTGGGAGGTAAGGCAAGTTCATAAGCAACATCCCCAACTTGCATCAATATCTCAAAAGGGCTAATAAACCTCGAACTCAACTTCCCTTTCTTCCCAAATCTCATAACGCCCTTCATAGGAGAAAACCAAAGCAGAACCCGCTCTCCAACCATATAGGAAACATCACAAACCTTCCAGTCCGCATAACTCTTCTGTCTGGACTAGGCTGTACGGAGTCTATCCTGAATCACCTTAACCTTATCCAAAGCATCCTGAACTAAGTCTGTGCCCAATAATCTAGCCTCACTCGGCTCAAACCAACCCACCGGTGATCTACACCGCCTTCCATATAAAACCTCATACGGTGCCATCTAAATGATGTACTGATAATTGTTGTTGTAGGCAAACTCCACCAATGGAAAGAACTGATCCCAGGACCCTCCAAACTCAATCACACACGCACGGAGCATATCCTCAAGAATTTGAATAGTGCGCTCGGACTGACCATCTGTCTAAGGGTGAAATGTTGTGCTCAACTCCACCTGAGTACCTAACCCATGTTGTACGGCCCTCCAGAATCGCGATGTGAACTGAGTACCTCTTTCTGAAATGATGGAAACTGTAATACAATGCAGACGGACAATCTCCCAGATATAAATCTCCGCCAACCGTTCCGAAGAATAGGTAATACTCAAAGGAATGAAATGTACGGACTTGGTCAGCTGATCCACAATCACCCAAATGGCATCGAACTTCCTCAAAGTACGTGGGACCCCAACTACGAAGTCCATGGTGATCCGTTCCCACTTCCACTCCGAAATCTCTATCTACTAAAGCAATCCACCCGGTCTCTAGTGCTCATACTTCACTTGCTGACAATTAAGGCACCGAGCTACAAACCCAACTATATATTTCTTCATCCACCTCTACCAATAGTGTTGCCTCAAATTCTGATACATCTTTGAGGTACCCTGATGAATGGAATATCGCGAACTATGGGACTTCTCTATAATCAACTCCCGAAGCCCATCAATATTGGGTACACAAACTCGACCCTGCATCCTCAATACTCCATCATCACCAATAGTCACATCTCAGGCATCGCCATGAAAAACCTTGTCCTTGAGGACAAGCAAATGAGGGTCATCCAATTGACGCTCTCGAATATGATCAAACAAGGAAGACCAAAAGACCACGCAAACTAGAACCCGATTGGGCTCCGAAAGATCCAATCTCACAAATTGGCTGGCTAAGGCCTGAACATCCATTGCCATGGGCCTCTCTGCTGCTGGTAAATAAGCTAAACTCCCCAAACTCTCTGACCAGCAGCTCAAAGCATCGGCCACCATATTGGACTTTCCCGAGTGATACAAAATAGTGATATCATAGTCCTTCACCAGCTCTAGCCATCTCCTCTGGTGAAAATTAAGGTCCTTCTGCTTGAACAGATGCTGCAAACTCCGATGATCAGTATAAATCTCACAAGACACACCGTACAGATAGTGACACTAGATCTTCAAGGTGTGAACAATAGCAGCTAACTCGAGATCATAGAAAGGATAATTCTTCTCATGTACCTTCAATTGTCTGGACGTGTAGGCAATTACCATACCATCCTTCATCAATACCGTTCCAAGGCCAACCCTTGAGGCATCACAATAGACAGTATAAGACCCTAAACCGGTAGGTAATATCAAAACTAGGGATGTAGTCAAAGTTGTCTTGAGCTTCTGAAAGCTATCCTCACACTCTTCCGTCCACTGGAACAGAGCACCCTTCTGGGTCAGTCTGGTCATAGATGCTACAATAGATGAAGACCCCTGAACAAATCGGCGTTAATAACCCGTCAAGCCAAGAAAACTACGGATCTCTGTAGCTGAGGATGGTCTGAGCCAACTCTGCACTGCTTCCACCTTCTTCGGATCCACCTATATCCCCTCACTAGATACCACGTGACCCAAGAATGCCATGAAATCCAACCAGAACTCACATTTCGAGAACTTAGCATATAATTTATTCTCCCTCAAAGTATGAAGCACTGTTCTCATGTGTTGCTCATGATCTTCCCGACTTCGGAAATATACCAGGATGTCATCAATAAAGACAATAATGAATGAGTCAAGATATGGTGGAATACACTGTGCATCAAATGCATGAAGGCTGCTGGGGAGTTAGTCAGCCTAAATGACATAACAAGGAACTCGTAGTGACCATATCGAGTCCTGAAGGCAGTCTTCAGGATATCTGGCTCTCGAACCTGAATGCAAGTTAATGTTAGAAACACACAAGCACCCTGTAACTGATCAAACAGGTTATCAATATGAGGCAAAGGATAATGGTTCTTCACTGTAACCTTATTCAACTGGCGCTAATCAATACACATACGCATAGAACCATCTTTCTTCTTCACAAATCAGACAGGAGCACCCCAAGGTGATATATTGGACCGAATGAAAGCCTTATCAAGTAATTCTTGTAACTGCTAATTCAACTCCTTCAACTCAGAAGGAGCCATACGGTACGGAGGAATAGAAATGGGCTAAGTGCCTGGCAACAGATCAATGCCAAAATCAATATCTCTATCGGGCGGCATGCCCGAAAGGTCAGCTGGAAACACATTAGAGAAATCTCGTACTACTAGGACATAATCAACTGTAGGGGTATCAATACTGACATCTCTCACATAAGTTAGATACGCATCACACCCCTTCTCAACCATACATTGAGCCTTAAGGAATGAAATAACTCTACTAGAAGTATGGTCTAAAGTACCCCTCCACTCTACTCGTGGTACACCTAGCATAGCCAGCGTGACGGTTTTTATGTGACGACCAAGAATAGAATAATGGGGTGACAAAAAGTCTATGCCCAGAATAACATCAAAGTCTACCATGCTGAGTAATAATAAATCGACTCTGGTCTCAAAACCAATAAGAGCAATCAAACATGACTGATAAACGTGGTCCACAACAAGAGAATCTCCAACATGAGTTGAAACATAAACAGGAGAACTCAAAAGAATCCCGAGATACACCCAAATACGGATCAAAATAAGAGGACACATAAGAATAAATGTAGCTTGGATCAAATAGAACCGATGCATTTCTATGACAGACCAGGATAGTACTTGTTATGATGGAATCGAAGGCAACAACCTCAATACGAGCATAAAGGGCATAGTATCTAGCATGTCCTCCCCCTCGAGGGCAGTCTCTACCTCCCCGAGCTCCACCTCTAGCTGGCTGAGCAGGTGGGGTAGAAACTAGTACTGTGATCATAGACTGAGAACTCTATAGGGCGTGTTGTGGCTAAGAAGTCTGTGTAGGTGCAGCCCTTCCAAGTCTAGGGCAATCCCTCACCATATGGCATGTGTTACCAAACTTAAAACAAGCTCTGGGAGGATGTGGCAGCTGTGACTGGCTCGGGCTAGGTCTGCTAGACTGAGCGCCGAAAGCACCCCACGTAAGAGGTGCACTAGATAATGCAAGTGCATAATAAGGCTCCTAAGGTCTAGGAGGATCTGGAATACCACTGGCTGCTGAAAGAGCTAAATGAACAGGGCAAATCATATAACCCCTACCACAACGAGCTGAAGCTAGGGCACGGGCACCAGAATAATAGCTCGACTCTCGAGACCTCTTGGCCTCCCTCTCATCTCTGTCCCGAGCATGCATACCCTCTACTCTCCTAGCAATTCTCACCACCTTCTGATAAGAAATATCCATCTCCAACTCTCGAAATATACTAGACCTGATGCTGGGAATGGGCCCCTCAATAAACCGACAAACCTTCTTGCGAATACTGGAAACCAAAGCCGGTGCATATCTATCCAAGTCGGTGAAATGGACAGCATACTCCGAGACAGTCATAGTACCCTGGCGCAAATGCTCAAACTCTGCGCGCCAAGCGTCCCTGAGACTCTGGGGAACATACTCTCTCATGAACATATCTGAAAACTGGGCCCAAGTCAGGGAAGTTGCCTCATCCAAACTGTCTACCTCATAAGCATACCACCACTAATAGGTAGCTCCTCGAAGCTGGAAGGTAGTGAAGGAAACCACGCTCGATGTTGATATACCCATGGTACGGAGGGTGCGGTAGCACTCCTCTAGTCCGCTGAATATAGGAGGCTGATACTTCTTGAACCTCTCAAGCCTCTTCTGCTCCTCCTCTGAAGTTACTGCCCTCTCCTCGGGCTGAGCTGGGGCTACCAGCTGTACAAGAAGAATCTCTGGGACCTGATCAACATGCACTCGCTGCTCAAGAGTGCGGGCGATGGGAATATGTGCTCCTCCCCTGGCCTGGGATGTAGCTGCAGCAAGCGGAAGCAACCCTGCCTGAGCTAGAGTGGTGTACATTGTCATAAACTACGCCAGAGTCTTCTAGAGTGTTGGAGTAGTAGTAGAAGACGTATCAGGTGTTTGGACTCTGTCTGGAACTACTGGTGGCACCTTGGTGGTAGCTCGCGCTGGTGCTCTGGCTGCACCACGTGCGCATCTTCGGCCCCGACCTCTAATGGCTCCAGTAGGGGCGGGGGTGCCTGGTCATGTCGGGTAGCACTTTCCCTCACCATCTGTAAGAGAATAGAAGATAGAAGTTTAGAATTGTGATATCAAAATCTCGCACGACAAGGAAATCAAATAAAGTGGAAATTTTTCCTAACAGTTACATAGCCTCTCGTAGATAAGTACAGACGTCTCTGTACCGATCCGCAAAACTCTAAATAACTGGCTTATGATTCATGACACCTATGAACCTAGAGCTCTGATACAAACTTGTCACAACCAAAGTTTGCCCTCCGCAACAATCGTGATGACACCTAGTCTCTATGACTAGGTAAGCCTAACAAATTGTGAAAAAGGAAATAACAGAAATAAACTAGTCAAACTGTAGAAATAATACAAATCAAACTCTTAAAATGAACTGCATTTCCCAAATCACGGAATCTCATAAAATCACAAGATAAGGAATAACTATAGTGTTCTAACTCCAGAGTGTATAAACAAAAGTAAATACAGAAGGTCTAATACTAGGAGCGAGAATGGAAAGGGACTACTCGGGCTGCGGACGCGGCAGATATACCTTGAAGTCTCTGATGGATCACTCTGCCTCAAGGATGGTAGGTCTGAGTCAAACTACCTGGATCTGCACATGAAAAACATGTGCAGGAAGGACATGAGTACACCACAGTAGTACTCAGTAAGTGCCAAGCCTAACCCCGGTTGAGTAGTGACGAGGAAGGTCAGGGCCCTATTGATTATAGCTGAAAAATGAGGTAAAACAATATAGAATACGACAATATAATTAAATTCTAAGAGTAATAAGTATCACAGTACAATAAGAATAACAACAACTATAACAGAGACAAAATAATTACAAAGGAATACCGCTCAACACAGGGATAACAATCGGGGATCTCTTAGTATCTCAATATGTGTACGGGGGATCTCTTAGTATCCTCAATATATATATATATATATATATATATATATATATATATATATATATATATATATATGTGTGTGTGTGTGTGTGTGTGTGTGTGTGTGTGTGCGCGCGCGCGCGCGCGCGCGTATGTATATGATGGGGATCTCTCGGTATCCTAAGGATCTCTTAGTATCCTCAATATACGTGCTGGGGATCTCTCGATATCCTACTCTACAGTCCAAATCAATACAGGTGCAAAGGATCTCCCGGAATATAAATCTGTAGTCCCAAAGTAAACAAGTAGGGGGATCTCCCGGTATACCCTTCCGTAGTCCCAAAATAAACACACAGCAGTAACACGATGAATAGTCAATTTAGTTCAAATTTCATACTAAGGTAAAAATAGGTATTTCTAGTATAGCATGCTGCACATAATCCAAATAAGGCAATTTGAGCAAGTAAAGCAATTAAGTCAATTAAACAAGCTTCCCTAGGCTAATAGCAGGTTTAAATTACACGTAGTATGAACAGGAAAAAAGGAAATCACATTTATAGTTACTTAAAGAAAATGGATTTTCAACAATTATCACAAGTACGCACTCGTCACCTCACGTACAAGGCATTTCAATTATCAACAAATCAAATCTTAAGGGATGTTCCCCCACATAAGGTTAGACAAGCCACTTACTTCGAACCGGCTCAAAATCAACCTGAAACCATGCTCTTGCCACGAGTACTCGACTCCAAATGGCCCAAATCTTTTCAATTCAATTGGACAATGTAGATAACACTTCAAGTAAGTTGTTCTATAGATAAATTCTAATCTAATACGTGAAATTAGGTAAAATAACCAAAATACCCTCTGAGCCCACGTCTCAAAATCGGGTAAAATTTATATTTTCAGAATCCTCATACTCTCACGAGTCTAACCATATGAAAATTATGCAAATTAAATGTCAAATTCCCAATCAAAACACAAAATTTACGTCTAAGAACTTCCTCCAAATTTTACCCCCAATCTAACATCCCTAATCCAAAATTAAATGATGAATTCATGTTTAAATTAATGGGTTATAAGCAAAAAGAAGTTAAGAATTATTACCCAATCGAAATCTCTGAAAATCCCTCGAAACCTCGCTCAAATCCGAGCTCCCAAGCTCTAGTTTTGGGTAAAAATGGCTAAACCCTCGACTTGGGTCTTTTAATTCTGCCCAGGTATGCATTCACTGCGATCGGGGAAGTCCAGCCGCGAACGCGAAGAGAAAAAATCACACAGCTCAGATTTACTCTACGCGAACATGGAAACACGTACGCGAACGCGATGCTTTAGTTCCCTAAGGCCTACGCGATCGCGGTGGGATTACGTACCGCGTAGAGAAACATTTAAATCCGTTGCTGCCTTATTTCTTCTATGCGAACGTGGCCTAGCCCACGCGTTCGCAATTCAGCACCGCCAAAATCTACGCATTCGCATTCATCTTTATGCGAACATGAAGAGAAACAATTTCCCTGTCCCAGATTAGCCTACGCGATCGCGGCTCCTTATACGCGATTGCGAAGAACAAAAGTTTTGCAACAGACCTGAAGAAAAATCTGTAACACCTCAACATGAAATTTGATCCGTTTAACCACCCGAAACTCACCCGAGGTGCTCGACCAAACATGAAAACATATCCTATAACCTCATTCAAACTTGTGCCATCCTTTGGAACGCACAAAACAATATCAAAAGACTAAAATCACATCGGACTCAAGTCTTAGAATTCCAAAAACTTCCAAATTACGCTTTTGATCAAATAGTCTATCAAACCTCGTCTGAATGACCTGAAATTTTGCACACACATCACATTCAACACTACGAAGCTACTCCAACTTCCAGAATTTCATTCCAACCCCGATATCAAAATCTCACTATCGAACCGAAAACTTAAAAAATTCAACTTTCAGCATTTCAAGCCTAAATAAGCTACGAACCTCCAACACATAATCCTAACACGCTCCTAAACTCGAAATCACCCAACGGAGCTAACAGAACCAACGAAATTCTATTCTGAGGCCGTCTTCACACGGTTCCAACTACGGTCCAAATTCTACAGCTTATGCTCTCTTTTAGGGACTAAGTTTCCCAAATCACTCCGAAACTCAAGACCAAACATCCTGGCAAAACAAAATAGCGAAAACAAACACGGGGAAAGCAGTTAATTAGGGGATCGGGGCGTAAATTCTTAAAATGACCGGCCAGGTCGTTACAAGGTGTGGGACCGCAAATGCGGCCCCATGAGCGCAGATGCAAAAATCGTTGGGCAGAAAAAATTGTTTTGAGGGTTTGAAATTTCATAACACAAAATTGATTTGGTGCTCGGTGGGAGGCGATTTGTTGAGGGATTTTGAAGGAGAACTATTAGGTAACGAAGTCTAAATCTATTTCGGATCATATACATAAATCTATTGTTGTTTTCCTCATTTTATTAAGGAATTTGAGGGTGGAAGTTTGGAAATGGGGGGGGGGGGAAGTTTCCTAATAAAAAATTTGAGGTTTAAATAGGAATTTGACGTAAGATTGGAATGATTTTTGTACGAGTGAAATCCTGAGTGAATGGGTGTTCATAATTTATGATTTTTACCTGATTCCGAGACGTGGGCCCGGGGAGGATATTTGAGCGTTTTTCTATTTTCATGCCTTATCTTTGAATTTATTAGTTAAATGAGTTGCTTGTAGCTATATTTACGTTATGTAATTGATTGATTAGATTTGGGCCACTCAGAGTTGGATACTCGTGGCAAGAATGTGATTTCGGATTTATTTTGAGCTTGATTCGAGGTAAGTGGATTTCCTAACCTTGTGGGGGGGAACTCCCCTTAGGATTTTGGTATTGATATTATATGAATGATGTGTACGTGAGGTGACAAGTTCGTACACATGCTAATTTTTTAAAACCCCCATTTTCATTAAGTAATTAATTGTGCCTTCCTTTAATTGAGCAATACTAGTATATGTAGCCTCCTATTTAGATTAGGAAAGCATGTTTATGTGACTTAACCATCTTATTTGCTTTAACTATCTACCTGGATTTTGTGTAGCATGTTTAGAGTAAGGATTTCATGTCTTCTTTGCTACGAACTTGATTAGAACTGTAGATTTTTCCTAGCTGGAACTGTTTTTTACATTGAATGAGTTGTGTATTTATTTTGGAACTATCGAATGGTATTCTAGGAGATTCTCATGTATGTTTATGTTTGGGACTACGGGACAGTATCCCGAGAGATACCCATATACTGGATATTTACTTTGGGACTATGGAACGGTATTCTTGGAGATCCCCTTGAACATTTGACGATTTGGACTACGAGAGGATATCCTGGGAGATCCTCTGTACATTTACGTTTGGGACTATGGGACGGTATCCCGGGAGATCCCCTGTTGCTATTTCTGCGTATTGAATTATTTCTTTTTGTGATTTTATTTTTCATTGATTGTTAGCATTTTTAACTCTACTGCGATATTTCATACTATTTTATCTTATTATATGTATAAACCAATAGGCCCTGACCTGATCCCATCACTACTCAATCGAGGTTAGCCTTGGCACTTACTGGGTACCATTATGGTGTACTCATGCCCTTTCCTGCACATGTTTTTCGTGTACAAGTCCAGGTACTTCTTCTCAGCCATACTTCCAGTAAGGTGAGGCGATCCTAGAGACTTTGAGGTATATCTGCCGCATCCGCAGACCTAGAAGTCCCTCTCTATTCCTCCTTCGGTTATAGACTTCCTGTATTTTCTTCGCTGTTAGATTTCTGGAGTTAGAAACACTATGTACTTCTTGTAGCTTGTATTCATGAGATTTCGGGTTTTGGGAGTGCTTATGTTCATATCGAGAGTGTTTTATTATATATGCCGAGTGGCATTTTAAACTCATTTATTATATTTACCTGTTAATTGTTAGATTTCGTATCTTTGTTTCATTTTCGTAAATTGTTAGGCTTACCTAGTCGTAGAGACTAGGTGCCGTCAGGACAGTTTACGGAGGGAGAACTTGGATCGTGACAAAATATCTCAAAGTATAATAATGTTTGGATAGAGAATTGATAGTATAAATGTATGGAAAGGACTCGAAGGTACTGCGATGAACAAAGCAGCTCTACCTTGGTCCTTACGATCAAGAAGCTCTCATATCCTAGGTTTGTTACCTCCAACGCTTAGATCTGTACAAAAATGTGCAGAAGTGTAGTATGAGTATACCATTATCGGCACCCTTTAAGTATCAAGACTAACCTCGGTGGAGTAGTGACGAGGTTTAAGTCAAGACACTCACTAGTCAAATATAACATGTGCAAAAATGTCAAAGACCGACAACAGGAAGAATAACATAAGGCAATAACTAAATCCCATCAGAATAAGTGATAATAATTAAGAACAAATAAAGGTCAAGTCTTAACGCTAAGTCATCAAATTGAAACACACATATGACACTTTGTGCCCACATTATCAATTACCCTCACACGATAAAGACCTCATGCCACAACATAAGTCACACTCGCACGGCAAAACCCTCATTCCACAACGTGTATCGTACTCGTGTTAGTTACTAGTAGCACGTTCAAGAGGAATTTATCAAGAATAAAATAAAGTAATGCATGATTTCAACTTCTTTATTTCAATCTATTATGTTGCCAACAACTCAACATAATATATGATAATAACTCCATGTAGGTAAATCCATATTGGAAACCAAATCATCAAGTAATAATGGAGACACAGATTAGCACATTGAAAGCAACATAACAAATCACGTAGAATGCATGGCACACACAGGAAGTCATAAACCATTCCAACACGAGAATAACAACAAGAGTCACTCCGGTGTGCCACATATCAAAATCACAAATCAACCTTATGACGACGTGTGAGCTTCACATTTTTCTAATATTTTCTAAAAATTGCTTCACGCGCATAAGGCCCCTGATCTCGCCGCGTGTGTATTACAATGAAGTATTTTACCTTACTTGCACCACATGTGTAAGCACCTTTATCTCGACATATGTGCATCAATACACATACCACCCTTATGTCACCGCATGTGCATCTCAATTAAAACACAACAATCAACTGCATACTACGTGCACATAGTCCATAACATCGCTCAAATAACAATACCAATAACACAAAAATACATAGACCACAGCTCAACAACAATGTAAACAAGAATTACAACAACAACACAAAAGTATGGGGAGTGAATAAACAATGAAATGTACTTCATATAACAACAACTTCAATTCAAGGCATATTAATAGCCTAAGGGTCTAATTCGGTCAATTACCATACATAAGCCCATTTACACATTAGTCAACTCATCTACACGTCTTTTCACATAGTTCAAATAATAGAATTAGAATCAATCCTAAGGGGTAATTTTCCCACACAAGTTTAGGCAAGATACTTACTTCAATTAGTCTAATTCAATACTCTAAATGCTTTCCCTTTAAATTCAACTTCGCCCGGCTCAAATCTAGCCAAAAATGACTTAATAATATCAAACAATGCAAGAGAAACCAATTTCAACAAATAAAGTTATGATATTTACACCTGTTTACCGTGAAAATGGTAATAACAATTAAATTTGTTGATGGGACTCTAAAAATACGTGATCTACTTTTATGCTAGTTGTTTGAGCAGATGATGCTATGTGTATGAAGTTTAGAGACAAAATGCGAGCTAAAACAGAGGTATAATTAAACCGATGAGCTGGCCAATCGGGGCTTCGGACTGACCGATATGGGGCCTCGAGGTCGATCCCAAGGCTTGGACTCGAGATATTAGGGGTAATCGGGGAAGGGCTAACAGTTATAAAAATGATCAACGAAGGCTCTTTATAGCCAATGATAAGTAATAAATTAAGAACAAGTATAAAGATAGTAAATAAGAGCAACAATATCGAGAGAGTATGTTAGAGAGAAAAGAGAGAATTCTAATATATTTCATGTGAAGTAGTTGGAGCAACAGCAACCCTTTACAAAATGACAAGGATCCCATTTATATATAAGGGGATTCCCTACACGGTATAAAATACATTAATTGTAAATATATGGAGATGGAACGGCTAGAGATGACACTCTGATTCGGGTTCAGAGTTCGTTCAGAGTAGGCCGGCTAGGCTTTGTCAGTCTTAGCCGTGCACCTTAGGAACTCCCCGTCTTTACCCTTGCCACGATCAATAATACCTCTAGGCCGGGCGCGACGAGCCTCGAGGGAGGGAACTCGGTCACAGCTCTGCAGCCTCGAGGCTTCGAGATGATGTTCTGGAATGCCTTAATGATGGGAAATTGGACCCTCTGATTTCACCGTATACAGATAGTCTCCATATTTCCTAGAACAAAGCAATGGGAAACAATTTTAACATCCGACCATTCGGGCTTTCCACGACGACTTCATACCGGTGACACAACCTATGACGTGGGCCTTCACGATAACCGGGACATCCCATGGGCTTGTATTTTTGACGTTATTCAATGCGATGTCGATTCCCATTCTTCAACGTGACAGTACCGTCATCGATTTCATTTTTGAAGAACGCATTAATTGAGCCTGCCGATCCATCTTTCAAAGGCATTGATGGTCATGTTATCGCCCCTATAAATGGGGGCATTCTAGCACTATCTCTTTATCCAAGTTCCTTTTTCTATTCTTTCTTCTCACTGATGTTTCGGGTTTACGGCTTTAAGGTTGTATGGCAGCATTTTGATCAGCTGTGCGGTGGCCTTCTTGTCACTATTATTGTTGTTGTTACGCCTATTACTGTCGGTATTATTGGCTTGAGGTGATGATACAAGGGCGGCCGACTTCTTCCGAACTAGAAAGACGTTTATACTCTACACCGCTGCTCGGGAGAGCATTCGGACTATACACCACTACTCACTCTCCTACCCTGGCCTGGTGTGGCACTTCATTCCTTGGGTTTTTCCCCAAGTGATAAAATCGCACAACCGGCCGCTGATGCTGGTGCCTGCCGAATCTTCAGCCTTTAGCTTTGGCGGGCTATGTCTCTTTTTTCTACCTCTTCATCATCCTTCCCCTTTCCTCTTCTTCATCTTCTCCCTCGGAGATATTATTCCGTGGGATCGAGCTGGGAACCTAGAGGATGTGGTGGTCGAAGGGATCACCTTCAAGGATGCAAGTTCGAGGAGGTGGCGCTCAGAGATGCTGCTATCGGAGATGAACCTTTGAGGGTAGACTAGGTTTTTAGGCTTTTATTATACGTGTACCCTTTCGCTTCTTCATTTCTGTGTAAGGACCCTTTGTGGGCTTTGCAATCATATGTATATGAATATAAAGATATTTTCTCAACTTTCGTCTTTGATGCTTGCCATATTCTTTTACATTTATGGAGACTCTAAATGTATGCCTCTGTTGACTATTGTTGATATCTAACCCGGGTGAGAGTATTCTTCCTGGCCTTCGGTCAATAAAAATGCCACCTATTGGAACCCTCTATTGTTTCTCGGACCAAGCTTGAATTGGTCTGATAGACTCAGGCTGTCGGGACCTTTACCTTGGGTCATATGAAAATAATACCTCGAGCCTTGAAATCTTCGAGAGTGGTCTCTGAGCGAGGGTTAACTTTGGGCACCTGGAAACTTGCTTTGAATTTTGATATAGATAACTTTAAGGCATTGTAGATAGGTCCCATATGAGAGGTCTCCAGACTTTAGGTGATATCCTGAGGTCGAACCCTTATGGACAGAGCTCGAAGTGCTTATTTTTCTTCTTGAGAAGAACCTTCGAGACAAGGTACCATCTCGAATCCTGCAATGGTGCTAAATACTTCTTGGAGTCTAACTTCATTTCTTGAAGGAGGTCCTTGAGATCGGGTACCATCTCGGGACCGGAGATGATGCCGTTGGCTTCTTAAAGCCTAACTTCTTTTTTATGGAGGGTCTCGAGGTCGGGTACCACCTTAAGACTGGAGACGATGCCATTGACTTCTTAAAGCCTGGATTCATTTTTATGGAGATCCTCGAGGTCAGGTATCACCTAGATGATGTCGTTGGCTTCTTAAAGCCTGGCTTCTTTTTTATGGAGATCCCCGAGGTCGGGTACCACCTCGAGACTGGAGATGATATCGTTGGCTTCTTAAAGCCTGGATTCTTTTTTATGGAGATCCTTGAGGTCGGGTACCACCTCAAGATTGTAAATGATGCCATTAGCTTCTTAAAGCCTGGATTTTTTTATAGAGATCCTTGAGGTCGGGTACCACCTCGAGATTGGCAACGATACCGCTTCTTCATATATATATATATATATATATATATATATATATATATATATATATATATATATATATATATATATATATATATATATATAGGGTCGCTTCCTCTCTTTTAGGGATCTCCCCATTTTAGATAGTTATCCTCCCGTTTCGGCATTGAGCCCTTCATTACCTTAGCGCTAAAGTATTTGTGCAGGTTCCTGCCTCATCTCTTCTAGTCTCGCCATAGCCATGACTGTTACATCGGGGCCTATTCGGCAGAGAGGGGAGAGTTTCGCTCCCAATGCTCAGGACCAAAGAGAGTCTTCCTTGAAGATTATTTCTTCGATAGGAGAGGGGCACCTTGAGTCAGTGAGGAGAGACTGCAGATGGGGGGAGAAAGTAGTTTTACAAACTCTTTCCCCGGATGAGGGAATCTCGGATCATGTTGATGGATTCCTGAACGTGTACACGTATCCTTTCACACTGGGCCCCCTCGATAGGGTTGTGCTCGACTTTTGTTTAAGGTATCGGGTTACCTTGGCACAGATACATCCGTTGTTTTGGTGAGTAGTGTTGATGATGAGGTTCTTTGTAGAGAAGGCGGGGCTTGAATTTACGCTCAGTCATCTCATCAGGCTGTATCGGCCCTTTTACCACCGAGGTCGTCTAACCTTGTGGTGCCATTCGACCACGCCCTTCATTGTTGATGATGAGAGAGATGGAGATTGGGAGTGGATTAGTTGGTTCATCCGAGTCTGGACGGTTGACGTTATCCCCGTGGAACTTACGCCATTCCCCGAGGAATGGAACTATCACGTAAGTGCTGCATCTCGTGCCTCCTTAAATTTGCTTAGGGCGAAGTCTAGTTTCATAACCGTGTTTATTCCTTTTCTGTAGTGATTTCATGGACTTCGGGCGACATTCCTTATCTACTTGGTTGGGTCCGGAAGTTTGTGACCCACTCGACTTGTGATGAGCGTAGGTGGCGAACCGTGTCCTGGGGCATATGGCAAGCAAAACATCACGGTATGTATGTGTACTACTTTTTCCTTCCCCTTTGTTCATTCAGAGAGACATTTTCACTTTCTTGCGTATTAATATTGCTATTGTAGGTATTGGAGAGCCTAAGGCAAGGTTGCGCTCCTCCGGAGAAGGGGAGGGGTTGCCAGCTCCTGGGATAAAGAATGGCAGAAATATGCATGATATGCACTCACAGGGCAATGGTGCTTAGAGTAAGGTGAAACGGGCCGGAGCTTCGAGACATAAACAACATCTGAGCATGCCTCGCCCAAAGTTCCTAGTTCTGGAAAGGTGGTTTCTCCGAGCGAACATGCTTAGGCCGGAGTTGCTTCTTCCAGGGCAAGGGGGACTAGATTAAGAGATTTTCTCTCGGCCTTCGAGGAATTCCGTCGACTTCAATTCGCGGTGAGTTTCGACATAGGCCTTTCCCATATCTTTCTTTCCTTATCGAGTTTTCTTCTGCAAGCCTTTGACAGGCTTAGGTCTGAGCTCCTCCATCATGGAGCTAGGATCCGTAAAGCTCTAGATGAGGATAGATCACTTAGGCTCCTTTGCGAGGAAAAGGAAGTCGAGCTGGCACACTTGCGGTATGAGGCATGCTGGAGCTCGAATTATGAGAGCTACTTGATGGAGCATGTAATTTTTCATCCCGCGTGCATATGCGTTCTGCCTTTTAGCTTTTGAGTCTAACACTTCATTTATCCCAGTTACAGAAAAAGACGGAGGCCCTAGAACATCTTCGAGACGAAGCTGACCGAGTCAAGAATGACTGTGATGAGCTAAGAGCTTGGGCGAAGGCTCAGGCTTTAGAGGTGAAGGATGCCTTGGCTAAAGTTCCTGCCTTTGAGGTTCAACTCCGCTTAGCTCATGATAATGCTTTGGTTCAGGTAGATATGATCACGAAGCTCGAATCCGAGCTTTTGAATGTCAGGGCTGAGATTATTGATACCGGGACCAGAGCAGCACTGAGTCGAACTAAGGCTGATCAGGAGATGGAAATTTATTTGAAGGACGCTACTGATGCTCAAGCTGAGTTGAGGAGGATCTTCGATCGCAAGAAGAGGATAAAAAATTATGCTTGTTGCAAGTCTCGAAGAAAGATTCTCGAAGACAGTCGCGTTAGGGATTTTGTCCTCTCGAAAGAGTTGGCACACGCGAGGGCAGACGAGCGTGATTCTCGATTGCTTCTATCTGACACCGAGGAGAGTGAAGACGAGGACGGTAGGCCGTAGCTCCCAGGTGTAGGGCGTAGATTTTGCCATTTTTTATGTAGCATTTTCAAAGTATGTTTGTAGATGGGGAATGTGTTTTTTCGCATATGTGTATAAAAGAAAACCTTATGGCTTTACTTATTTTGGGCCCCTTTCTGTCTTACATTTGTCCTGGTGAACTGGTCTAAGAGTCGGTGAGAATCCTTAGATTCGTGATATGGCTCTGGGGCTCATTAGGCTGGCCCGGGGGCTCTTACGCTCTCGGTTGATTCGACCTTTAGTATAAGCTGGAATTTGAGATCTTATGCTTTTGCTCAACTATTTTGGGTTTACTCTCCAAGTCGGGTTTCGACTCGAGCTAGTTTGGCCCTTAAGCTTTTATGTTTGCATGGGCTGGCGATAATGGATCTTAAGCCTTTGATCGATGCGATATTTTATGTGTGTGGCCCTGAGGCTCATTAGGCTGGCGACAATAGATCTTACATTTTTCCTCGAGTCATATGTAGTTAACTATATTATGTTCTGTCTCTGGATAAGGTTACGACTCAAGCTCATTTGACCCTCAAGTTTTCATGTGTGTGAGCTGGCGACAATGGCTCTTACACTTTGGGCCGATGCGGACTTTTAATGTAAGTTGGCGGCAATGGCTCTTACGCTTTGGGTTGAAGTGGCCTTTTATTGGCCTTATTTTCCTCTCGTTAAGGACTTTTGAAATGATTTGCCTGACTCGTCATCGGTTCGGGGAGAACCTTGATTTCAAGTCATTTGCGGCAATGTTCAAGCACCTCGGGAGGTTTGGCTCAGAAGCTGAGTAGCTCGAAGCCTTGTGATTTGGAGATGACATGGTCGAAGCTCTTTTGCCTATGTCGAGGGTAGCCTGTTTAACCGGTTCTTTTTGAAGTAGATTCGAAGCAATGGCCTATGTTTTTTTAGTGACGGTCAGGCATCCCCGAGTCATGTTAGTTTGGCTGGTACAGCCGTATGATCGTAGTTATTTGTGCTTGGCCGGAGCCATTTTTTGTCCCGAGTGTAGTAGTTTAGGTGTCTATATCGAGGGTATGCTTTTTTAGGGATCTTACAAGTTCGATATATGGCCTAAACTTCGGGATCGAGTTTATGCCTGTAGTAAGGTCTTACAAAAAATTTCATGCCTTTGAGGTCTTATAGTTTTGTTGATACTTGGTACAAGTATGATTCATGCCTTGCTTGAATTCTTACAGTTTTGTTGATACTTGGTACAAGTATGATTCATGCCTTGCTTGAGGTCTTACAGTTTTTTTGATACTTGGTACAAGTATGATTCATGCCTTGCTTGAGGTCTTACAGTTTAGTTGATACTTGGTACAAGTATGATTCATGTCTTGCTTGAGGTCTTACAATTTTTGTTGTTGCCTTATGTAGGTCTTACGAGACCGAATCTGCCCGCTCGGGATCTTATGGCCTTGAGTTATTTTTATTGAATGGCGATTGGTGACAGTCTCCGAGTCTTCAAGTGTAGCCTTCATGCGTGAGCTCGGTATTGCCTCATTGAGGGCTTACAATTTTGGAGATTCTGACCCTGAGGTCGTGCGTTTTTGAGATTTTGACGCCAGTCCCCGAGTATTTGGGCACTTAGGGCCTTGGAGATGTTTCAAAATTCATGTTGCCTCGTTGAGGGCTTATGAGTTTGGATTCCTAACCTGGAGGTCGCTCAGGTGTTGAATTATCGACGCCAGTCCCCGAGTGCTCAGGTCGTTTTGATTGAGGAATTATTTTTGCTAAAATGTTGAGTTTCCTTTGGAGTGTGAGATGCTTTGATAACGGTGTTCTTTGATTACTTAATACAAGTACATATGTCTCCGCCATTGGGGTCCAGCTATACGGACACGGCTCATTCGACTGTTTGGCCCGGTACATCATTTTCCTATTGAGGCCCCATTTGGCATTTTTTGGCTTTTCCAAGGGGATGGTTTTCCGGGGGGATGCCTTCTAGTGTTCGAGGTTGATTGCAAAAGAAGCCTCAGACATTTGTTTGAATCTTCCTTAGGTATTAGATAGATGTTGCCTCGTTAAACACCTTGATGATAAAACCCTTCTCGGGATGAAACCCGGCCGAAAGAAAAGAGTGAAACGCATGCTTTTGAAACCTAATGCCTTCGGGTTGGGAAGAGCTCTAGTTGTTTCAATTGGGTGTCTGTATAAGGGTTAGTATGAAATATAAAATGAAAAAAGGAGATGATTATACCTTAGTGTGGGATGCGCCGGTGATGTTTGAGGTCTGATATGTACCTGTCACTTCTAATGAGGACGCGGTATGGTCCCTTACTATGTTTGATCAGCTTAGCCGATGATTTAGTTTGCTTGCCCTTTGGTTCTTTCGAGAGTGGAGATATTGGTATCGGTGCCACATCGTGCACCACGAACATTTCTCTTGTCGTGTGATGTTCCCCGTAGATGGTTTTAATCCTGTCCTTTGCTGAGAATTTCATCATTTGATGGAGGGTGGATGGCACTGTTCTCACGCAGTGTATCCACGGTCGTCCAAACAAGGCATTGTACCTCATGTCTCCTTTGATGACATGAAATTTGACATATTGGGTCGTGCCGGCCACGCTGACCGGGAGGGTGATTTCTCCTTTCGTTGTTTCACTTGCCATGTTGAACCCGTTGAGGACTCAAGTGGCGGACATGATTTGATCTAGCAGTCCGAGTTTCTCTATTACCTTTGATCTGATAATGTTGGTCGAGATACCTGGATCCACAAGTACACATTTTATTTGAAATGTATTCACGAAGAAAGAGATTACCAGTGCGTCATTATGAGGTTGAGACAAGGTCTCGGAGTCCTCATCGCTGAACGTGAGGGCATCCTCGGGTATGTACCCCGGAGTTCACTTTTATCTAGTGATGGATATTTTTGTCTTTCTCATCACGGGCTCCTACGGATCATCGATGCCTCCCAAGATCATGTGGATAACATGTTGTGGCTCGTTCATTTCGTTCTTTTTGGCCGCCTCTCTTTCTCGGAACTGATTTTTGGCCCGGTTGCTTAAGAATTCACTGAGGTGACCTTTATTGAGTAGCCTGGCTATTTCCTCTTGGAGTTGGTGGCAGTCTTCGGTCCTATGGCCGTGAGTGTTATGAAATTCACATACTAAGTTATGATTCCTTAGGGAAGGATCCGACTGTATAGTCCTGGGCCATCTGGTGTCTCTAATTTTGCTGATGGCAAACATGATATCTGACGCATCGATGTTGAAGTTGTGTTCTGATGAGCGTAGTGCCCCTGTTGGCCCCATGTTCCCATCGAATCCAGTTCTGTTAATGAATCCCCGAGGATTATGTCCTCAATTGACCAACTGATCATTTCAAGGTGGGTTGCGCCTCGGAGCATTTCTCCTGTCTTCGGTGTATGGCTGATACCTTTTTTTGTTTGGATTTGGATCCTTTGCTAAGAGCCTGCTTAGGTAAATTGAGCCCTCAACTCTGATCTTTGAGTGGTATCGGTTGTGGACGTTCGACCAGGTCACGGCGGGATACTCGATCAGATTCTCTTTCAGCTGCCTTGAGGACACTGAGCTCTGCTCATTCAGGCCTTGAGTGAAGGCCTACACTGCTCAGTCATTGGAGATCGGAGGTAGTTCCATTCATTCCGTTTGTAAGCGAGATACAAATTCTCGCAACATCTCATTCACCCTTTGCTTGATCTTGAACATGTCAGATTTCCTCGTTGCTACTTTCATGGCACCGGCATGTGCCTTTATTAAGGAGTTTGCCAGCATGGAAAATGAGTCTATGGAGTTGGGAGCTAGGTTCTGGTACCACATCATGGCCCACTTAGAGAGTGTTTCCCCGAACTTCTTCAGTAAGACGGACTCAATCCTGTCGTTGCCCTTCACTGCGCACGTGTAGGCAATAACGTGCTCATTGGGGTCTGAGGTCCCGTTGTATTTTTGGGTTCTGACATTCTGAACTTCTTTAGAATGGGTTACGGAGCCGCTTCCTTAGGGAACGGCCTTTGCACGAACTTCTTCGAATCCACACCTTTTAAGACCGGGGGTGCGCCCGGGATTTGGTCGACCCTAGAGTTGTAGGTCTCGACCTTCTTGTCGTTGGCTGCTATTATTTTCTCGCCCGATTCAATCCTTTTGGTGAGGTCCTCGGGGATTTTTATAATGGCGGGATCGGCTATCGAACCATTATTACTTGACCTCTCTGGTATCTATTCGGCTGGAGGAGCTGTCCCCGGTGCTACCGTACTAGGAGTCTTCTGGTGACTTTGCAACTAAGCAATAGCCAGTTGTTGTGCCTGCAACATTTAAAAAATAACATGAAGGCTAACTTCCCGTTCTCCCCGAGCTTGGGTTTTTTGGGCTTCCTATTGGTCTCCTTGGCGTATGCTCTTGTTAGTGTGGGAGCTTATCTCGACGTGTCGAGCATCGCATGAGATTACGTCTGCCGGAACCGCTCCTTGTGCATTCTCGAGATTTTGGGGCGGCTCACCAATACTTGGAACAACCACACCATTTTCTCCGTGGTTCTTGATATTGTTGTTCGCTGAATCAGACATTTCAATCTAAAACCGAAGATCTTGGACAAGAAAAAGTGTGAAATATAACTTGCGTTATGCGATGAAACCAGCAAGAAAATAATCACTATTATTTTTAGCCCCACGGTGGGCACCAAACTGTTTACCGTGAAAATGGTAATAACAATTAAATTTGTTGATGGGACTCTAAAAATACGTGATCTACTTTTATGCTAGTTGTTTGAGCAGATGATGCTATGTGTATGAATTTTAGAGATAAAATATGAGCTAAAATAGAGGTATAATCGAACCGATGAGCTAGCCAATTGGGGCTTTGGACTGACCGATATGGGGCCTCGAGGTCGATCCCAGGGCTCGGGCTTGAGCTATTAAGGGTAATCGGGCAAGGGCTAACAGTTATAAAAATGATCAGCGAAGGCTCTTTATAGCCAATGATAAGAAATAAATAAAGAATAAGTATAAAGATAGTAAATAAGAGCAACAATATCGAGAGAATATGTTAGAGAGAAAAGAGAGAATTCTAATATATTTCGTGTGAAGTAGTTGGAGCAACAGCAACCCTTTACAAAATGACAAGGATCCCCTTTATATAGAAGGGGAATCCCTACACGGTATAAAATACATTAATTGTAAATATATGGAGATGGGACGGCTAGACATGACACCCTGATTCGAGTTCAGAGTTCGTTCAGAGTAGGCCGGCTAGGCTTTGTCAGTCTTAGCCGTGTGCCTTAGGAACTCCCCGTCTTTACCCTTGCCACGATCAATAATACCTCTAGGTCGGGCGTCGACGAGCCTCGAGGGAGGGAACTCGGTCACAGCTTTGCGGCCTCGAGGCTTCGAGATGACCTTCTGGAATGCCTTAATTATGGGAAATTGGACCCTCCGATTTCATCGTATACAACATCTTTCCAAAAAAGTCAACCCCGAGATTGCCCGGTCAAAACTCTATAACCTCACGAGTGAAAACATGTGTTTAGTTTTCAAATTCGAGTCTGATACGACTCTAAAATCTCAATTTTTTATTTTTCAAAATAGTAAAAAATTCCAGAATTCAAATCCCATGATTTTAATGTTAAAATCTAACAATTATGTTATACAATCAAAATTGAGTCAAAATCACTTACCTTTTGGTTTGGCATAAAAATCTCCTCTAAAATTGCCTCCCACCGAATCTAGGACTCTAAATGTAATAAAATGAGACTAAGCCCCGAAAACCCATTCTCTTGTTCAGATGTGGATGTCACAAATGCGACAAGTGCAACGCAAATGCGGTGCTTGAAAAATCCATGGAATGCCGCAAATCCGACCCTAACTTTGTATTTACGAAATCGCCCCTTCGCAAAAGCCGCCAAAAGGTTGCAAAAGCGAATAGCTCCCAGCCCAATCCTTCTTTGCATTTGCAAGGCTGGCTTCGCAAATGCGAAGATTACCACCCACTTACCCCTTCACAAATATGGCATGCATTTCGAAAATGTGATTCTCCCAAATGTGAACTGGTGCTCGCATTTGTGAAAACTGCAGCACCAGTACACCAGCTGCTGAGAAACAAGCCCAAATCGATCTGAAACGCATCAAAAACTCACTGAGGCCCCCAGGGCTCCACACCAATCATCTACACAATTCTAAAAATATCATACAAACTCTCTCACAAACTCAAAAGTCAAAACAGCAAAATAACATCCGGAATAATGAATTGGACACCAAAAACACATAGAATTCGCAATAAAACTCAAAAATAGCTAAAATCACAACCAAGCGTCTGATTCCTACCAAACCATCTCATTGACACCAAATTTTTCACACAAGTCACAAATGACAAAACAGACCTATTCCAAGTCCCAAACCACAATCCTAACCCAATAGCCATAAAGTCAACCCACTGTCGATTTTAAAAAAATTCTAAACCTTCAAATTGCCGACTTTCGCCAATTAGCGCCAAAAACTTCTAGAGACACCCAAATGCAAATCTGGACATATACCCGAGTCCAAATCAACATCTGGATCTAACAAAATAATCAAAACTCCGATCCAAGGTCAAATACATAAACATCAAAGCTAAGGACTGTCGTCACTATTCATGCAGTCACTATTCATCGTTCAAACATCCGGCATCTGTCAAGGTATCATCACAAGATTGGTCTTAAAAGAACCCTCCTCTCATCCCAAACAACCTCCTCTTGTTTTTATCCTAAGTTCTATCTCAAGAAGCAACATATCTTAATTTAGTTTTTACAAATACTATAGCATCAAGTTTTATTATTAAAACTACTTCGTTATTCTCCGTTGGAACGAGAATCTGTTATGATCTTCTTTTAAGTCAATGGTTTATTGAAGAACTTCATGGTTGTATAACATTTATCGTGATTCACAGTTGATTTCAAAATCAACTGTAGCTCGAGATCTGCTCTCTTGCGATCTAGATTACATGAGCTTCATTTGTAATTGGGATAACAACTTTTATCTTTGAAGAATCTAGTCTGTGAGTTCTGTTTATATAGTGCACGGATTCCTGTAGCAACTAGTTCAATTAATTGGTGAGCTTATACTGGATAACTGGCTACATTATTATGATCCTATATTGAATAAGCTAGATTGAGAGTTCAGCATTAATGTAGGTTCTTAATTATATATATAAGGATTGGTCATAAACTTCAACGATTGAGGATCACTGTAGCGTACAGCAACTGCATTTTTTAAGAGAAGAAATACGACATTCAGCTAGCAGTCCTTGCGAGCAGTTAAGTTCCTTCTCCAATTCTGGTTTTAAGCTCCATTAAGGTAATTAATAGCCTCATCTTCCGGAGGCCAGCCTCCTCCAATTGCTGGATTGCCTCCACAAGCTCCTACTGTCGTCCCTAACAATCCTACACAAACAAAAATACCATTAGATTACTCAAACATATTGAAACCAACTGCGATTAATGCAGTAGTAAATGCTAAACAAGCTTCAGTTGATCCTATCACTGTGCAACAAGAAGCAATACTAAATGGACAACATGTTGTTAAGTTTATGGAAGAAGAAGTTGAGAGAATGAACGTGCTTGAGGATCTCCAATATGCTGTGGTTGGAAAGTTTGCATATGGCTGGCCAGATTTAAATGAGATTCGTTGAATTGTTCCATCTCAATGTGGAATAAAGGGTGAATGCAATATTGGTTATTTGAGAGACAAGCATATCCTTATACGTATGACATTGTGGCAGGATTATGTTGATTTTACATCGAAAGGTGCTCAATACGTCAAGGACAAGGATGGACAAGAATACCAAATTCGAACTCTCATATATGATGTGAAATTTAAGGCAGGAGAAGAAATTCCAATGGCTATGGCTTGGATCTCTTTTCCAGGATTATTACCTACTTACTTTGTAAAGGAGTGTCTTTTTTCTCTTGCTTCAGCAGTTGGGAAACCTTTACACTTGGATATGGCTACTATCAAAAAGACTAGGCCTAGTTGTGCAAGGGTCAAAGTCCTTGTAGACTTGTTAGTTGCCCACCCTAAAAATGTAAGAATGGACATTGTTAGTGAAGCATCGGGGGAAATAAGGACTGAATGGGTAAATATTAAGTACGATATGATGCCTAAGTACTGTAAGGAATGCAGATTACAAGGGCATGATAGTCTTGAATGCTGGAGAATTCATCCGAAATTATCACCTTATCAACAAAGTAAGCAAGAGGCTGAAAATAACAAGGAGCAGACTCAGGTGTATCATAATCAACAATTGATGGTCTTAACGAGTAGGAAAGTTGTAGTTAATGTCAATCAACCTGTGGGACAATGGAAGGAAGTTAGAGACAATCGTATTAAGAACAATGGAAATTGAGTGATTACAGGGAAAGAAATTGTACCTGTTGATTCAGCTAAAGGGCAGCAGCTGCAAGGATCTGACAATTCAACTCAAAATAATGTTGCATCGTCAAAGAAATTCATGCCAGCTCGGGATAATGTACAGCAGCCTCAAGCAACTGTTAGTAATCAGCAAAATCGTGATGCAGTGGGTAAGGAAATTGTACCAGTTCATAATAATGATCAGTAAGGAAATGAAAAAACAAGAGAGGAAGTTGCTTTAGATGATGCAGTAGATAATCAACAAATTGAGATAAATAATAGGTTTGCAGCATTAGAAGACCAAGATGGTGATGAGGAAGACAATAACCAATAGGTTGTTATGAAAGAAACAAATTTGTCAAGAACACCAGAAGCTAATACTAACAATGCAAGAGGTCTAAATCCTAAAACAGCTCATTTTATACCAAAATCTACTGGAGTAGGAAGTACATCAAAGAAGGCAAGAAAACTATTCATAATGAAAGGGAGAATGAGATAGGTGAAGGCAGTCAAAAAGAATCTACAACAGCTTGGATCAGTAGAACATTCAAGGAGAATCATGCTGAAATTAATCAATCCTATTAGGAAATTCCATCGCAGGCTACTGAGATTGATGCAGCGTTAAAGGTGGACAATCATGACAGCAGACTGCATTTTGATGGTAGAACGGTGTGGAATAAACAGGACGAAGAGGATCCAGATGAAAGTGCACTTACAGAGGGTGCTAGTGGAGAAGAGGAATCATCAGATGAAGAAAATGATCAGAAAGAGCAAAGTGTCAACAATAAAAACAAGGAACAAACAACAAGTGAAAGCATAAGGATCAATGTAGGAAGCGAGTGTGCAAGGAGAGAATAAGCAGACAACAACAAAGGAGAGCGACAATCAGAAAATTTTGAGTCCTAATCCTAGCAAGGTTTTACCTTCGGTTAAACCCAATATAGCTGTTGAAAAATCTACTGGAGAAAAGGATGTAGCAGCCTGTCAAGAGGAACTTAACAAAACTAAGGATCAGATGGAAGATAGAACTGGGAGGATTGATGTATCAGACTCCATCCAATCATGTCACAAAGAAGAAACTAACAGAAGCAATACAGATAAACAAGTCGCAACAACATGACAGTCAGTTCAGGAGAGGAGGAACACTGTCATGATCCCTACTAATGTCCAGCAGCAGTTGACAGAACCAAAGGAAAAATTAGAAGTGGAGGAGCCAAATGGTGGTAGAGGAAAAGATCTTGATGATGAATCTACTACACAGAATTTTAAAAATGTGGCAATTCAAGGTGATCTCTCACCTAGGCACATAGACAAAGGCAGATCAGGAGGTAGAGGCAAGAAGAAAAATACAAGGGAGATACAATGTTCAGTTCCTGGGGTTCAAACACGAAGGACCCTATCCAAACCCCACAATTAATGATGAATGCTATTATTTGGAATGTGAGGTTAGTGAATACAAAGAAAGCTTTTGAGAGGCTTATCACTATGCAAAGGCAACATCATTATCATTTCATAGGAATCATGGAACCAATGCAGAATGCTAGGAAGCTAGAAACTTACAGGAGGAAAATTGGTATGCTGCAGGCCTTTTCTAATGTTTCAAACAAGATCTGGGTGTTTGTAGATGAGGATCATGGTGTAGAGGTGATGATTGATGCAGAACAACAGTTGACGATGAAGATGACAAATATGGATACTCAAACCTCTTTCGTTGTCACATTTGCTTATGCTAAATGTGATTCCATAGAAAGAATTGAACTCTAGTACAGTATGTATTGCCTTGCAAGGGACATGACCTTGCTATGGCTTGTAGCAGGAGACTTCAATGTAATTTGGGATGAAGAGGAGAAGTTTGGTGGATTGCCAGTATCAATGAATGAAGTAAATGATTTCAGGCATTGTGTCAATACATGTAACCTCACAGATCTAGGATTCAAAGGAAGTATATTCACCTGGTGGAATGGGAGAGCTGAAGATGATTGCATTTTTAAGAGACCTGACAGATTTTTGGCCAATTTGGAATTTCAGCAGATGTTTCCAACAATTGAGGTCACTTATTTATCTAAAACAGGATCTGATCACAGTCCTATGGAACTGACATGTAACACAGACGTTATTCCATTTAAGAAGGCTTTTAGATTTCTTAACTTCTGGACTAAACATCCTACTTTCATGGATGTCGTGAAGGAGAATTGGAAAGTTGATTTTGTCGGGGATCCTTTCTTTATGTTTAATAAGAAGCTGAATAGGTTGAAAAAAGCACTAGCCTCATGGAGCAGAAATACATATGGGGTAATCTTTCAGAAAATTGCAAGCTTGGAGGAAGTGGTCCTTGTTCATGAGGCAGAATTCGAAAGAAATCCTACACAACAAAGTAGACAAAGGCTGTAGAAAGTTCAATCAGAACTGATCAGATACCTGGCTCTAGAAGATGAGTTTTGGAAACAGACGGCTGGTATGAAATGGTTTCAAGATGGAGATAGGAATACCAAATTTTTTCATGCAAAAGTGAATGGTAGAAGGAAGAGACTCCAATTAAAAAGGATTCAAAACTTAGAGGGAAACTAGTTTGAGGAAAACACTGAAATAGCATAAGAGTCTGTGACTTTTTTTCAAAACCAATTTCATGAGGATTCAGCCCCTACAGATTTTAGGATAATAGAGAACGTACCTTCAATGGTAGATAGTTTGCAGAATATGTCGTTGATGTAGCAGCCTACAAGAGCGGAAATTAAGCTTGCAGTACTGGGCCTGAATGGAGAAAGTGCAGGAGCACCAGATGGATTGACAAGATGCTTCTTCCACTGTTGCTGGGATATAATTGAGGAAGACATAGTTGAGATGACGAAGGCTTTCTTTAATGGCCATGACCTTCCCATATACATAACCCACACAAACCTGGTACTGCTGCCAAAAAAGAAACAGGCTGAAACATTTTCTGAACAGGCTGAAACATTGTCAAGGGGAGAAGCATAGTAGAAAATGTATTGCTAACTCAGGAGATAGTTACTGATATCATATTAAGGACTAAAGTAGGACCTAATGTTATTCTAAAGCTGGATATGATGAAAGCTTATGATAGACTGTCTTGGCTCTTTCTGACAAAGGATTTAAGGAAGATGGGATTTGAAGAAAGGTTCATAAGCCTGATATTTGGAGTTGTCTCTAATAACTGGTACTCAGTGTTGGTTAATGGACAGCCCTATGGTTTTTTTCAGATCAACCAAGGGTGTGAAACAAGGGGACCCATTATCACCTACTTTGTTTATCTTAGCAGCAGAAGCAATGTCAAGAGGTCTGAATGCACTACATACCAACCTGAATTTTTTTGGATTTGGAATGCCAAAATGTAGTCCCAAGATCAATCATCTAGCCTATGCTGATGATACAATCATTTTCTCTTCATCTGATGCTACTTCCTTGAGACTGGTAATAGAAGTCTTGAAAGCTTATGAAGATGCATCTGGTCAGTTAATCAACAGGACAAAATCAGCTATTTATTTACATGAATCAGCTAGTGCAGAAGTGATGGACAAGGTACAGAGGATCACTGGTATATCTAAACAGAATTTTCCATTCACATACCTAGGATGTCCAATCTTCTATCTCAGAAGGAAGATGGATTATTACAAGGAGCTCATCATAAAGGTAATGGACAGGCTGCAGAATTGGAAAGGGAAGTTACTATCAATAGGTGGAAGGGCAGTACTTATAACTAGTGTGCTTCAAAGTATGCATATTCACATGTTATCTGCAGTAAATCCACCTACAAATGTGATCAACAGACTACACAAGATTTTTGCACAGTACTTTTGGAGTGACACAATTGGTATAGCAAGCAAACACTGGGCATCTTGGAACACTATATGCTTACCATGAGAAGAAGGTGGTGTTGGATTCAGATCCTTGCACGATATGTCCACAGCATTGTTCTGCAAATTATGGTGGAATTTCAGAACAAAACCAACCCTGTGGAGTGCATTTATGAGTCAAAAATATTTCAAAAAACTCAATCCTATAATAGTACCTTGGAGACATAGATCTCATGTGTGGAGGAAGATGCTTGAATGCAGAGATCGTATTGAGCATTAAATACTATGGCAGCCTAAGATGGGATCTTCACTATTCTAGTTCAAAAATTGGACAGGCATGGGAGCTCTATATTTTGTCATGCCATCAGATTTTGCCTGCGATGAATCAATTCAAAACATTTATGATATAGTACAGAATGGACAATGGGATGAGGAGCTGCTCAAGGAGATCTTACCAACTGATCTTGCCACTCATATTTTGGAAAACTTAAAACTACCAGCAATGGATGTTGTTCTTGACAAGCTTGTATGGATGCTTGATACTAGGGGAGAGTTCAATGTGAGGTCAGCGTGGAAATACTTGAGAAGAAGGAAGGACCCCTGTAATGCCTACATAAAAATCTGGGTAAAAGGTCTCCCTTTTAAAATTGCATTTTTCATGTGGAAGTTATGGAGAAACAAATTACCTCTGGATGATTTCTATAGAAGGTTGGGATACTCAATGGCATCAAAGTTCTGGTGCTGTGCAGAACCAGAAGAAGAAACAATGCAGCATTTGTTCTTTACATCAAGACCTGCGAAAACAGTATGGAAATTATTTTTGGGACCAACAGGGATTGCAATAGATGGAATTTCTTTACACCAGGCTATAATTAGATGTTGGACAGCTGATGTCTTACCTCGACTGCAGCCTATTCTTCAGGCTTTACCATCAGTGATAGTGTGGTAATTGTGAAAAAGAAGGAACAGCTACAAACATGGAGATGCAGTCACAGTTAGCATGGTTATATACCAGATATCAACAACCATGCAATCTCTAGTCAAGCTCAGGAAACCAAGATTGCAGAATGTACCTCATAAGTAGCCAGACTTACTCAATATGATGGAGAATTATACACCTAAGCTACAATACACTAAGATACTGTGGGAATGTCCTAAGGAAGCTTGGATAAAAGTGAACACCGATGGGGCTTCAAGGGGAAATCCAGGCAGAAGTTCTATTGGATATGTACTGAGGAATGAAGAAGGAGATGTATTATATGACTATGGAAAGGAAATTCAGGAAGTTTCAAACACTGTTGTAGAGGTAATTGCACTACTGGAAGCATTGAGATATTGTGCAGAATAGGATTATGTCCTAATTGAAGTTCATACAGATTCAATGGTCCTCATGAAAGTAATAACTGAAGAGTGGGCTATTCCATGGAGTATTGCAGAAGCAGTTGAGGAAATCAAAGACATGATGAATAGGAGTAATGTGACTGTTACACACACACAGAGAGAACGGAACAAACTTGCAGATCATTTGGCTAATTATGCTCTAGACCACGGAATCATTGAAGCACATAATTTCTAGGAGCTGGACATTCAAGGAAGAAAAATAGTGAATGATGATAAGTCACAATGCCGCTATCTACGAGTAAAAGTTGCAAGAGGTTAAGAAAAGAGGAAGCAACAAGCTGGAGTAGCAAGCTAGAAGGAATTAAAAGGAAAAGCTGGAAAAGGAGAACAAAAAACAGAAGAGGAATATACAACAAATGCAAATATCAAATACTTCGAGAAGAGGTCTCAACATACCTGATTTTATCTAACCGTGTGTTCTATTTTGCATATGCTGGTAACAGTCACATGCCTTGCTTAGTGAGTTACTCTCTTTGGGTGGTATTAGCACCTAGCGTTCATTCCCAGGAAAGAAAATCACTAGTGAGTAACATGGACACATACAGTTACATGACAATGATAGAGGTTACCTTTTGGATTCAGAAATGTTGGAAAGCAGTAACAACATCACACACAACAGTGCCAGGAAACATGTACATTTATGTACCCATTGACTGGAGATGGAACAAAAAAAGAAACCAGGGAAAGATATATGCATAGCAAAAATCCAAGACTACAAAAGATAGTAAAGTCAATTGGCATATTAATCCACATGGAGAGGCTATGAATATAGGGAGCTGGGAAATAAATACTACAGCAATGCATCTTGATGCAGCTACTGTAGTGCAACAGTGCAAAAGCACTTGGGAGGAGTTTGTGACCATATTTTTTAATCCTAGGAAAGAGGAAGAATATTTGGTAGAAGCAAAAATGACACAGGCGTGACACATTGTAAGCATGCGCTATGGGATATTAAAAAGGGAAGCTTGGTCTTCACATGACTTCCAACTGATTCTACTGATCACCACTACGTCCAATGGTAAAAAGCAAAAGAGGGGATTGAATAATGTTTTGTTAAACAGAAAGATGCAGCCAAGTTCTAAAAATGCATAAACAATATGCTCAATTGGAAAAGTTACAATAAAATATTGCACAAAGTGCACGCCTGGAATTGCTACGGAGTGCACGTAATTTTTGATGCATTGAACGTTGAAAAGGGCAATTGGGAACAGGGATGCCATATTAAAATATGGCCTGGATTAACAAAACACCTAGAAATCTGGAAATTTGGGCCGCATGCTTTCTTGGGAACGAAATGCTGGACCATGGCTTTGCTACAAGAAGAAAAATGCAGTCAAGAGTGGTTTCAAGAACCAAGGAGTGCTCAAGAATGTGCAGTCATGCATATACAATTAAAAAAATACCACGCCTGGAGTTTAGAGGAATGAGGTTGTCGCGCATGGTGCTGGACGGAGAGGCAAGATTCAAAAGCAATATTTTTTAATACATTGACGAATGCAAGGCATGGTTCCACACACGCTTATGTCTCAAATGGAGCAAAATCTTGGCAGGCGTGGATTAGCAAAAAAGGGGGCAACACATGGGCATCTACAGTTTTCGAAGGACCATTTGTATTAATACACAACTGGAATGGGAATGTCAAGCTTTCCAAGAGGGACTGTCGATACACTATGAACGACAAAGGGAAGAACATAATTGCACGCCGGGAGTTTTTTAATTACAGAAATGCATGGAATCGAAGAGCCCTTTCCTCTTTATGCATTTTCAATGCACGTTCTTTCCTGATGCTGGAGGAATGCACGCCTATATGTTATCGACGTAGTCAATGCATGCTTTTCCTGGTCAACATTCGACTACAGATGGAAAAGCAGCGACAATGGATACAATGGACAAAGGATCTTAATGCCCGTGATTAGCATCTAAACATGGATGCAAATACCAAGGACCTTGGTCCCCCCAACCTAGGGGTTGGCATGATTTTGAGGAAGCTTGAACTGGATCGCACGCAAAGATAGAACCTGGTAAAAGAGTGTCGCAAAAGAACAACAAAAATGGTATGCATCTCACGCTTGAGTGCAACTATCAAGGGAGCAGCGGCATGCTTCAATTTTCTAATGCAAGAGGAATAATAAAGAATTCATCAACGACAATAACCAATGTCAACATCACATTATGAAATGCAAAAGGACGATGCAAGAATGTCAAGGAATCTCCAGTTGTTTTTTTAAATGCATTTGAAACGAGTTGGACCTCCATGCATTAACGAGCTGGACCTTCATGCATTAACGAGCTGGACCTTCATGCATTTGAAAAAAAAACAGACATGGACCAATGCACATTGGAAGTGAATGGGACTGACAACCTCATAGGGCAAGTTCATAGGATTATATACATTGTTGCATTTGTGATATCAATATTAAGTTTTATACTCCATATTGATAATAGGAGCAATGTAATAGT
Source organism: Nicotiana glauca (assembly GCA_026770625.1). Taxonomy (NCBI): domain Eukaryota; kingdom Viridiplantae; phylum Streptophyta; class Magnoliopsida; order Solanales; family Solanaceae; genus Nicotiana; species Nicotiana glauca. The sequence continues at coordinate 31,701 of MU756132.1, read as the reverse complement.
CATATTTTACTTCTTTCAATTCGTAAGACCTCCTAACAATGTAATTATTTTTTATGTTTATTTATTTATATAAAAAATAGCCCTAGGCTCTTGCCTAGTGGATTGCCAAAAAAAATACATCATATGAAGCTAATAAAGACTTTAAACTATCGAACGAAATGCAAATGCTCAAAACAACCGGTCGGGTTGTTACATGTGAAACTCAAGAACTTTAATATTCATAACCAAGCGTCCGACTCCTACCATAACAATTCAGAATGACACAAAACTTTACACACAAGTTTTAAATCACAAAAGGAACCTATTCCAAGTATCATAACAACACTTTGAACTAGATAGGTACAAAGTCAACCTATGATCAAACTTATGAAATTTCTAATCCTTCAAATTGCCAACTTTCGGCAAAAAGATCCAAGTCATCCTAGGAACCTACGAAACCAATTCCAGGTGTACGCCTAAGTAAAAATTATCCTTACGAACCTATCAGAACCATCAAAATACCATCACGGGGTCATTTCCACCAAAGTCAAACCTTGGTAAACTCTTATAATTTAAGCTTCTATCCTTGGAACTAAGTGTTCCAATTGAATCAAAAATCTTCCTGAAACCAAACTAACTATCACCGCAAGTCACATAGCAATAAATACATATACACAAAGCATTAAATAGGGAAAAGTGGCTCAAATACACAGAACGACCGGCCGGGTCGTTACATCCTCATACCAAGACATGATTCATGTCAACAACATTTATATCAAACCACTGCATGAGTCAAAAATATGCTCGTATGCATTCTTAGGATCGAATATCAATATATGTAAAAGTCACATCAGGAGTCTAAGCCACCAATGCATGCCCCTGATCCAATATAAATATATTTAAAAGCTAACGCATGAGTCTAAGCTTCCAATGCATTCCCTGATCCAATATAAATAACTTACAATACAAATCCATGTGTCTGACACAGGCCACGTGTCGAACAAGTACCAAAAGAATTACGGGTTCCAACGCTCCAAGGTAATATGGGAAATTACCTGACTTTGGAAGGATGTATCCATATCCAAGCATTGATCATTTAGTATTTACTTATCATCAATCAATTGTTGCAGCATGCAACACGTTCCAATCAAAATATGATCAATAATCGATAATCAATATCCATTTACATTGTCCTTGTTAGACATTTCTCAATATTTCCACAACATCTAACTTTCCAATTCGTCCATATATATATATATATAACCCTTTTTCCTCTCCGTAGGATGCTGTGGCGACACCTAATCTCTAAGACTAGGTAAGCCTAACAATTATACATAATAACTGAATATTAAGCTGAAACTCAAATTTCAAAATCTGAAATAAATAAAATTGCAATTCAAAATGGTTAGAACTCCCAAAACCCGATAGAAATAAGTCACAAGATCTAAGAGAAATGTTAAACATATCTATACATCAGAGTCTAATAAAAGTAAGGAAGAACAACATAAATAATGTAGAGGGGGACTCCGAGGTCTGCAGATGCTGGCAGATATACCTTGAAATCTCTATATACTCACTGGTTACTGATCTCAAGGCTGGTAAGAGATACCTGAGTCTGCACAAAAATAATGTGCGAAAAGTAGTATGAGTACACCACAACAGTACCCAGTAAGTGCCAAGCCCAACCTCGATAGAGTAGTGACGAGGAAAAGTCAAGGACCTGCTGGAATAATAGGAACAAGGAAAAATATATAGTAAGATAATGAAATGGCAGAGATGTACAACAATAAAGCTTCACAGAAAATAACAACACAAAATTCAAGAAATAATTATAACACGTAAGGAGCACAATTTACAAGTTAAGGAACAACAACAACAACAATAGTACGACAAATAGAGGTAAAAACATAGGTCCTCCTGAGGTACCACCTCGTAGTCCAAAAAGTAAATATGCAATAGGGGCGCTTCCGAGGTACCGCCTCGTAGTCCCAAAAGTAAATATGCTACAAGGGTGCTCCCGAGTTACCGCCTCGTAGTCCCAAAAATAAATATGCTACAGAGGCGCTCCTAAGGTACCGCCTCATAGTCCCAAAAATAAATATCTCACAATAGCACGGCAGAAACCTCATGCCACTACCAACAGTTATCTCAACAAAAGTCATGGAAACAACACATATTAAATGGGACAATAAAGTTACGGCAAGGAATCCTACAGTTAAGGAATGAATACCAATCAAGGAAGCAGGTAATTCAACTAAGCATGTTGCACAAATTGCAAGTAAGAGATAAGAATCGTAGACATGCGACATAACGCTAAACATGATGACTGCGCGTGCTACACTAACCCAATTAAGGGGGAAAAAAGGAACTATTTAGCAAAAATTGGATTTTCAATATTTAGCCCGAGTACGCATTCATCACCTCACGTACACCGCCTTCTCATATCACAAATTACCATCACAATACCAAATCCTAAGGGGAACTTACCCTACACAAAGTTAGACAAGTCACTTACCTCAAACCTCACTCAATCAATTAAGAAGAATACCTTTCCCTCGACTTTTGGACTCCGAACGGGCCAAATCTAGCCAAAAACAATTACATACTATAAATATCACTATAAAAAATTAATCTAAATAATGAAATTAGCACTTTAATAAGAAACTAGGAAATCTCCACAAAAAGTCGACCCGAGTCGACGTCTCGAAATCAGATAAAGTTACAAAATATAAATACACATTCGATATCGAATTCACCCATACGAAAATTACTCAAATCCGATACAAAAATCTCTATCAAAACCTCAAAATTCAGCCTAAGGATTTTTTCCACCTTTTTCCCAAATTTCTCAACCCAAAACCTTAATTAAATAATAAAAAAATTAATTATAGATTAGTGGGAATTAATCAAAAATGATTCAAGAATCCTTACCCAAAATTTTCCTCTGAAAGTATCTCAAAACTTTGCCTCAATCCGAGCTCTATAGATCCAAAAATGGAGAATGAAATCAAATCCTCGAACATAGCCCTTTTCTGCCCAGCGATTTTGCATCTACGAACCCACAACCGCATCTGCAGCTCTGCAACACTGCAATTTCCTTCGCAAGTGCGGACTTCAATTAATCCCTCTGGGTCCTCTTCTACGAGCAAAAGGCCTAACCTGCACGTGCGCGCCTACGACAAATCACATCGCACCTGCAACCCAATTGCTCATACGCACCATCCCACCGCAAAAATGATGCGGCTTCTGCGGACACTTTTTTGCACCTGTCCGATAATAATCCGAATCACATCCGAGGCCCCCGAGACCTTAACCAAAGATACCAATAAGTCCTAAAACATCACACAAACTTAGTCGAGCCTTCAATCACATAAAAATCCAAAAAACATGAATTGCGCATTGATTCAAGCTTATTGAACTTTAGAACTTCCAACTTCTACATTTGATGCCGAAACCTATTAAATCACGCCCGATTGACCTCAAATTTTTCACACAAGTCATATTTGACATTACGAACCTATTCCAACTTCCAAAATTGGAATCAGAACCTGATATCAAAAAGTCCACCCCAGTCAAACCTTTCAAAAATGCATCCAACTTTCTAACGTTCGCCAATTAATGTTGAAATTACCTATATGGACCTCCAAATTAACATCCGTACACGCTCCTAATACCAAAATCACCCTATGGAGATATTCGAACCATCAAAACTCCATTCCAGAATCGTATTCATACAATTCAAACTACGGTCCATTTCTACGACTTAAACTTCTATTTTAGGGACTATGAGCCACATTTCACTCCGAAAACAAAAACCAAACCTCCTTCCGAGCCACAAAATGAGATAGAGGAAGCATTAAATACGGGTTCAGGGCTAATAATCTTAAAACTACCGACCATGTCATTACAAAAGGGCACCAGAATAACAATAAGAAGACAAATAAAAAGCTCATATGGCTTAATGATGTCTATGTAAAATCATATAACTCAATTTATCATAACATCTCAATAATCTATTTATCATGTTTTAGTTTGATCATATTATTTTTCATGGGTCAATTAGACCATAAAAACCACTAAAATCATGGATCAACAAGATAAGTGTATGACTGCATATCTATAATAAAGCTCAACATGGAAAAATAATCATTTATGTCAAATAAACAATTCATAGCCCTAGGCATGCCCAAAACAAGTTGTAGCCCTAGATCGTAGAGATAAATTATCTTGTAGTCATAGAATCAATATGAACACGAATAAAAACTTCACATAATCCAACAAAGTACAAATTCAAGTCAAAAATATTGGATGTGGTCAAGACCTAGATATACATACGCTCATCAACTCACATGTACGTGGTTCCTAAATCATGAATCAAGCAACAAATATTTTACTTATCTAGAAAATCCCCTCTTACAAAGATAGACAAGAGACTTACGTCCGCTTGGTAAGCTAAAATCAAGCAACAATCGCCTACTGTCAAAATTTAATTCCAAGCAACTTGAGTCTAATAAAAACAACTTAATAATGTCAATTAAATCCATAGAAAATAACTCCAAACAATAAAGCTTCGATCTTTTAGGAAAATTCCTAAAAGTAAATAAAAGTTAACTCGTTCCCACATGGTCAAAACTGAGTCAAGAGTAGATCCCAGCTATCCATAACACTATGAGTGCAATATGTGATTAGATGTAATGATCTGACTGATCGTTTTGAGCTATAACATGTCGTTTGATGGTTTGAGACCTTGAATAACTTCACTTTATGTATTATGACTTGCACATGTAGTCAATTTTTATTTCGGGAGGTTTGAATTTGATTTGGAAGAATAATTCTCAATTTGGAAGCTTTAAGTTGAAATAGTTAACCAAGCTCTGACTTTTGGATAAACGACCTCAGAATTGGGATTTGAACGTTCTTATAGGCTCGTAAAGTGATTTTGGACTTGGGCGCATGTATGGGTCAATTATCGAATGATCCGGGTGCGTTTCGGTGCATATTGTTGGAAGTTAGCATTTTGAAGATTTTTGAAACTTACTAAGTTTGACTTGGTGTGTGCTTTGGTGTTATCAAACTCCGGGCGGTGTTCCGAGATCTTGGATAGGTTCATTTTATTGATTGGAACTTGTATGTGAAGTTTGGTCGTGATCCGGAATGTCTGTGTGATTCGGACGCGTTCAGCGAAGTTTCAAGGTTTGAAAGTTAAAAGAAGGATTTTTATCAATGATTCATGATTTTGATGTTATTCACGGCATTTCGAGCCATTGTATACTCACCTATTATTTCTTTACAATATCGATCAGTTATCGACAAATATCAGTAGTTATTTTGTCTGCTAATAACAATCATCTTCTAGTATGGATAATAGTTCACTCTTATCTTCTGGGATAATTTCATGTTGTTCTACACCTCTTTGTGGTATTTTTTCCAAGAAAGGTGAACGTCCCCTTTGCTTTCAATAATATTTGTTATTCCAACGTTTTATAAGTGCCATCATGTACTCTAATAGTTGAACTATTGAGAGCTTTCTTGCATCTTTGTTTACTCCATTCAAGGATTTTGCAATATTTGATGTTGTCGCCCATGTTCTATTCACTATCGCATGTACCCGAGACCATTTGTGATAATCAATATCATAAAGGTATTCTTTTACCCGAATGTCGATCTCTTCAATATTTGTTATGACTCATCAAGAGTGAATTATCGTGCCGTGTAATAGTACAATTCACATAACTTTATATGATCTTTCTTGAACTTTGACCATATATTTGTTCAAATATGCTACATGCAAGCATAATATGGGATGCTGGAACAAATAGTTGTTGTTTCCTTCAATATACTCTCATTTTTGTCTGAAACAACACACATATTTAGTTTTTCACCATATGCATGTTTGAACTACTCAAAAAACTATGTCCATGATGTGTCATTTTCGAAATCAACTATGGTGTAAGCAAGTGGTAATATGCTACCTATTACATAACATAAAAACAATAAATACAATTGGGAAAAACTTGAATACAACAGACATACAATTCAGAAATAACTTGAAGACAATAAACATACAATTAATATATACTTATTAATCAGTATATTAACTGGGAGTAAAATGTACTTGTTACATCCATTGTGCTAGTTGTTAGCATGGTTCCTCTATATGTCGATTTTAAGAAGCTGACATCGACTACTACAACTGACCTACAATACTACAAATCCCCTGTGGATGTATTAAGAGGAATAAATTCATACAGGAAACATTTATTTGTAGTCCTTTGCATTTTTACTACCGATCCCGAATAAGTCTTCTCCAAAATGTATAAGTAGCTCGACAGACGACTGTATGATTCAGCAGGATCGCCTCTCAAAAATTGTACAGTATTTTTCCTAGCTCTCCAAGCTTGCATGTACATTAAGTTCATATCATATTATGACAACATGTATGTTTCTATGTCTTTTGGTGTGTATTTATCTTAGTATCTGCATATTTTGGCATGACAATGCTGGCAACTACCTTAGCAGTAGCTTTACATTTGTATAAATGTATTGTCTATCAATGAGCATGTGTGCATCCTATTTATACCCTCAAATAGTGTTGATTCATTTATGCTTGTGGACTTAAAGTGCCTTGTACAGTTGTCACCAACACATATGAGGTAATAGCTACAGAAAAAAAAAATGCTAAGGTAATGGACTATATATCATGAAGACAGTAGACTGTTGAAGTACAATAGCATTTTCAGAATAAATTATATACATAACAAATACAATATGATCATTATGGTTTGGAAGATAGAAAGACATCAATATTTTTCTTATCTTGTTCCACTAGACCTTTTCATCCTAAATTGGAACTTATTCATGATAGCATAGTACTTCATTGCACTAAAATTATTTCTTTGTCTTGGTAAACTTTTCCTTCTTCAAAATTTTTCAACGAATGTTCTGTTATTATTATACTTTCATTCTCCACAATGGCCAAATGTTGGCCTATCAATTAGCTTGACTGTTTCTGATACTTCTCTAAATTTATAAGAATTGCTTGACAATTATATCAGACTATTATTACCATAATCAGAAGTACCTGCATTCATTTAAAAGGAGTATTTTAAACTTCTATACATACAGAGGTTTAATAAGTAAATGACAATTGTACATGAAATTATAGTTTTTTTGCTAATAATTTGTATGTATTTTTGTTCTAATAATTTTTTTATGCTTTTAAGTTTGTAGGAATGTTATTTTTAATGCACATTGTTAAATGTTACAGTATAAACAACTAATATGTAAGTTATTTGTATGAATCACATGAAATTGTAGTTATGTTGTTGATAATATGTATAAATTGATATTTTACCAGAAATCACTCTGTTGTAGTGGTATTAAAGTTTTTCCAAAATAACACTAGTTTACTTTAATAGTTCAAGCAACCAATATATATGAATTTTGTAGGAAATTTATCTTTACAAAAATTGGTACAAAACAATTCAAACCTACAATGGTACTAGTATTCGAGGAACTCCACTTCCAATTGAAATCATTTACTGTTATACACAGTTGATACATTCCCATATCCATATTATTATCATGAACCAAATCCCATAATGTAATAACCTAGCCGGCCATTTAACGTATTGTAGCCCCGTTCTTCTATTTTCCACTCATTCTATGCTTATTTGTGGTTATGTGCCTTGTTGGGGTGGTTGAATTGGTTTTGAGAAAGTTTCAAAGTGAATTGGGGCATTTAGTCCCAAGGTTAAAAACTTAAGTTGAAAGAGTTTATTGGAGTTTGACTTTTGTAGATGACTCAGAATAGAGTTTTGATGTTCCAATAGCTTTGTATTGTGATTTTGGACTTAGGTGTATGTCCGGATATTGAATTGGAGGTCCATAGATTGGTTTGAGACTTTTTGGCGAAAGTTAAAAAGTTGAATGTTTGGAAGCTTGAGAAGTTTGATCGAGAGATGGCATTGTTGATACCGGGTTTGGATTTTAGTTGTGGGAGTTGTAATAAGTACATTGTGTTATTTGGAACTAGTGTGAAAAATTTGAGGTCATTCAGAGTTGATTTGATAGGTTCGGCATTGGTTTAGAAGTTGGAAGTTCATTAGTTTCATTAGGCTTGAATTGGGTTGTATTCGTAATTTTGATGTTGTTTGATATATTTGAGGCTTCGACTAAATTATTGTTGTGTTTTAGAACTTGTTTCTATGATTGGTTGAGGTCCCTAGGGGCCTCGTGTGTGTTACAAATGATTTTCAGACCTTTTTCTTCATGTTTGGCTAGCTGATCAGGTGTCTGATGTGTGCTTCTTTGAGTTTACAATAATGGGCTTGAGTTCGCGAAGGCTTATTGGTGCAAGATAAATTCTCTTCACGTTTCTTGATAAGGGGAATGCATTCGCAATGCTTTGCAGGTTAATGCCTTCGCGAAAGCGAGAAGGAGGACGCGTTCGCATAGAAGAGAAGTCGACTTAGGGGCACTGGGGATTAAGCTTTCACATTTGCGAGGGAGGTCTCAAATTTGTGTAGGTATGGACTTGTTGGTCGTCTCGTTCGTGGCTGGTCCTTCGCGTTCACATAGGAGGATTTTTGGCTGAAGGCGATGTTGTGCTTCACGAATGCGAGGTTTCTTCAACATTCGCGAAGGGTAAGCACCTGGGCAGAATGTTAAAAATCCATTCCGAGGGTTAGAGTTATTATATTATATAATATTCTGAGTCGTAGAGGTCGGCATTAGGCAATTTTGGACAATATTTGCATGAATTGGATCGGGGTAAGTGCTTTTTACTCGGATTTGTTCATTTATCATTATTCTATCCTTGTTTGCATCATTTATTTGGTGGTTTGGAAAAGAGAAATTGGGAATTTTTAGAAACTTTTCAAAAAAGAAAAATAGAGATTTGAAGGTCGATTTGTGGTCGAAATTGGATAATTTTGGTATGGTTAGGCTCGTAGTCGAATGGGTGCTCAAAATTTGTGAATTTTGTTTGGTTTCGAGGTGCGCCCCGGGATTGACTTTTGATTTTGATAAAGATCAAAACTTTATTATAGTTGTTTCTTACGGCATAATTTGTTTATATTGAGTTGTTTGTGACTAGATTCGAGTTGTTTAGAGGCCGATACGTGTGGAAAGGTCTTGTTGGAATATTGATTTGCGCATTTTAAGGTAGCAACACATATAAACTTGGATTTGAGGGTATGTAAAGCTAATAACTACGTTATATGAAATATATTGGGATGACGTACGCACTAGGTGGCCGGCGTGTGTGTGCGCATCGGTGTGTTCATGGTATGGGGAGGCCTTTAGGCTATTACCAGGCTTGTTTTCTATCATATCTTGTTATTCTCACATTCTCCCCTACTTGTTTAATCATTCGAGCTATGATTGATGTTAGACATCATGTCTAGGCTAAGTGTCTAGGATAAGTGTTATTTGTTTAATCATTCGAGCTATGATTCGAGCTATGATTTATGTTAGACATCATGTTTAGGCTAACTATTCTTGCTATCTTAGAGCTATATGCTTTATTTGTACACATCTTGTCAGTCATGATGCTATATCCAGTATGATGTCTTTGTCTCTGTTCTTTTTATTTGATTCCTCCCATGTTGTTGATCCCTCTAATGTGTAACACTGTTAAACTGAGCATTTTAGAGGTCTTTATCTGAGACATAAATGGTAAATGACTGAGTTTGGGTCACAAAGACAGTTTGGTATTGATTTTGAGGTGACACGTACGTCAGGCCCATAGTTTTACTATTTTAGGGCGACGCGTGCACCAGGTCTCACTAATGAGCTAAATTATTATGATTAGTGGATTCTGACTTGCTAGTAGTGGGAGCAGGAACAGTATTTAATATTCGTCCTTGATGATCGGTAGTTATGCCAAGCACCAGTACAGCGCTAAAGTGTATATATTTTTATGGATTCACTATGATATTGTTGATTGACATGTAGGCATAGCGATGTAATTTCTTCATGCTAACTAGTAACTGACCTACTTAAACTATGTTGAGCTTTAGCTATATACTTGAAAGCATGTCTAAATTTTAAAACTGTGAACAAGCTAAACATGATATCACTGAGTTATTATTTCTATGGTTTATCCTTTATATTCTGAACTGTTACCGGTTATTGGTATTGGCATTGACCATGATTTATGAGCTTGTCACTGATTTAAGCCCAAAGTTAGTAGTGTCACTTATTAAGTACATGAGGTTGGTTATACTCATACTACACTTTACACTTAGTGTGTAGATCCAGGTACATCCGGTCAATGTGATTTTCAAGCTAGAGTTGTTGCCAGCTTTTGGGAGACTACGAAATAGTTGTCATATCATATATAGTCCTTGAAGTTATCTTTCTGTTATATCTATATTTATTGTTCTATTGTTTAGATAGTTGTATTGGAGGATTTTCTTGTATCTAAGTATTCAGTAGTACTCGTGTACTCGTTGACACCAGATTTTGTGTTACTTCATTTCCATGTGTATCATGTAACTATTGTCTTACCTAAAGGATTGGGTTAGGTGCCATCACAACTTATGGATTTGGGGTCGTGACAAGTTGGTATCAGAGCACTAGGTTGCTTAGGTCTCAGGAAGTCACAAGCAAGTTTAGCAGGGTCTTGCGGATTAGCACGAAGACCTTTGTACTTATCTTCGAGATGCTAACTTCACATTCTTGCATTCTATTGTATGAATTTGTAATTTTTGAAGTTTGAACCTTGACTATTCTATTCTCTCACATATGGTGAGGACACATGTGATTGGATCAGGCGAACAACGACCAATACCACAAGTGAGGGTCGTAAGAGGTTGGGTTCACGATAGAGGCCAAAGTGTGGCTCGTACTGCAGACAAAGCAACATCTGTTGAGCCACCAGTTGCTCCAGTTGAGGAGCAAGTACCAAATGTTGTAGAGCAGGCAAGGCCAACTCAGGAACCGGCAGTGCCCATCATTATTCCTGGCCTTTAGGAGGCCTTAGCCCAGATTTTGACTGTACGCACGAGCCTAGATCAGGCGGTTTCGGTTCGAATTGCACTAGCCATTTCACAGGCTGGGGAAGGTGCCCAGACTCCCGTTGCCCATACTCCAGAGCAATTAGATCAAGGAATCCATACACCTGGGATACTACCATCCCAATCGATTGTTGCTGATCGGGCCGAGGTTGGCCCACCTATGAGTGATGAGGAGCAAAAGAGACTGGACTAGTTTGGGAGGCTCTCAGGACTCTCTAGACAGGTGTTAGTGGATTCTTCGTACAACAGGTATTTTTTAGACTAATGGAGTTGCATTTACTACTTTTTAGCTAACTAGGGCAGCCTACAGATGGTGGAAGGCCTATGAGTTTAGCAGGCTAGTTGCAAAATCACTAATTACATGGCATGAATTCTCAGTTCTCTTCTTAGAGAAGTTTGTTCCACAGACTCGCAGAGAGGAGCTGCATAGAGATTCTAAGCAGCAGCGCTAAGGAGATATGAATGTGACTCAATATGAGATGAGATTCACGGATTTGGCATGTCATGCTATATGGTTGGTTTCCACAGAGGGAGAGAGGATCGGGAGGTTCATTGATGGCCTCAAGTATGGCTTGCATTATAGTTTGTCCCGAGAGGTCGAGACAGATGCTAGGTTTGACTAGGTGGTCAATATCGCTAGGCTCTTGGAGTCGGTTCGTAGGCTTGAGCGTGAAGAGAGGGAGGGCAAAAGGCCCCGTGGATTTGGTGGTCTTAGTGGTACCTCATATAGAGGTCAATCACATCAAAGTAGGGGTCGTCCTTATAGGCCCGGTAAAATGGCTCGTCTGGTTCATCGTGGTGCATCAGTTAGCCATAGTTTATACAGTACTCGTCCGGATTAGTCATCTTTCAATGCATTTCTAGCTCAGATCTCGTACTTTTCTTTATCAAATCAGGGTTTATCAGTACCGAGTTCTTTAACTGGCTATTCTAGTACTGAGGTCCAATGTAGGCCCCGCAGTCATTTCTAACTCGGGGTTGCTATGATTATAGAGAGTTGTGGTATGTGAGGAAATATTTCCCCTATCATTATAGAGGTCCAACATAGCATGGAGGCCAGTATACAACCCCTGCGCTAGTTGTTATGCCACCCGCTAAGCGGTGGTGATTAGGCTCGATGTTATGTTTTTCCTGCCAAGATAGGGGCAGTTTCTTTAGATGCAGTGATCACAAGTATTGTGTGTTCCATAGGGATTCATAAGTATTATTTGATCCTGGTTCCACTAATTCATATGCATCATCATACTTTGCATGTTATTTGGATATGCCTCGCGGTTCCTTAGTTAAACCTATTCATGTATTTACACCAGTGGATGATTCTATTATTGTAGACCATGTATATCGGTCGTGTGTGGTGACTATTGGGAATAAGAGATGAGAGTTGATCTTTTACTACTTAGCATGGTTGATTTTGACGTGATTTTAGGCATGGATTAGTTGTCACCATGTCATGCTATTTTGGATTATCACACTAATAACTTAACATTGGCGATGCTAGGGTCACCTAGGGTTGAGTGGAGAGGTTTCCTGGATTATGCTCCCATTAGAGTGATTTCATATTTGAAGGCTCAACAAATGGTTGAAAGGATGTCTGGCATATTTGGCCTTCGCAAAGGATGTTAGTACTCATACTTATACCATTAAGTCCATTCCGGTAGTGAGAGACTACCCAAATATATTTTCTTTAGACCTACCGAACATGTCACCCGTACAGGGATATTGATTTTGGTATTGATCTGGTGTCGGTAGTGAGAGACTACCTAAATATATTTCTATTAGACATGTCGAACATGTCACTCATACAGGGATATTGATTTTGGTATTGATCTGGTGTCGGTAACTCATCCTATCTCTATTCCGTCGTATCATATGGCACTAATGGAGTTGAAAGAGTTAACAGAAAAGCTTCAAGAGTTTCTTGATAAGGGTTTCATCCGGCCTAGTATGTCACCTTGGGGAGCGTCGGTTCTATTTGTGAAGAAAAAGGATTGTATTACGCGGATATGTATATATTACCCATAGTTGAACAAAGTTACATTCAACAATAAGTACCATTTGTCGTGCATTGATGACTTATTTGACCATCTTCATGGTGCTAGAGTGTTCTCGAAGATCGATTTGAGGTCAGGGTATCATCAATTGAATGTTTGGGATGCTGATATTTTGAAGACGGCATTCAAGACCCGCTATGGGTACTACGAGTTTCTTGCAATTTCTTTTGGGTTGACAAATGCCCAAAGTAGCCTTCACGCATTTGATGAATAGTGTATTCTAGCTATATCTTGATTCGTTCATCATCGTATTCATTGACGACATCTTGGTGTACTCTCGTAGACAAAAGGATCATGAGCAACATCTGAGGGTTGTACTCCAGACTTTGAGGGAGAAGAAGTTGTATTCTAAATTCTCCAAGTGTAAGATTTGGCTTGATTATGTGGCGTTCTTAGGCTATGTGGTGCCTAGTGAGGGGATCAAGGTAAATCTAGAAAAGATTGAGGTAGTTCAGAGTTGGCCTAGACCGTCATCAGCTACAGAGATTTGGATTTTATTGGGTTTGGCCGAATATTATTGCCATTTTGTGGAGGGTTTCTCGTCCATTGCTGATCCTTTGACTAGATTGACCTAGAAAGGTGTCCCATTCAGATGGTCTGGTGAGTGTGAGGAGAGCTTTCAGGAGCTCAAGACTGCCTTGACCATAGCTCCAATTCTTGTCTTCCATCAATATCAGGTTCATAAATAGTTTGTTGTGATATTTCACGAATTGGCATCAGATTTGTATTGATGTAGAAGGGTGTGGTGATTGATTATGCTTCGCATCAGCTGAAGCCCAACAATAAGAACTACCTCGTTGATGATTTAGAGTTGGCATCCAATGTTAATGCATTGAAGATTTCGAGGTACTATCTCTACGATGTGTCTTGTAAGGTATTCATAGATCATCGGAGTCTTCAGCACTTGTTTAAGAAAAATGATCTAAACTTGAGGCGCATAGGTGGTTAAAGCTGTTAAAAGACTATGATATCACCATTTTGTATTATCCTGGGAAGGCCAATGTGGTGACTGATACCTTGAGTAGAAAGGTTGTGAGTATGGGTAGCCTTGCATATATTCCAGTTTGTGAGACCACTAGCATCATATGTTCAGGCTTTAACCAATCAGTTCATGAGGTTAGATGTTTCGGAGCCTAGGCGGGTTCTTACTTACATGGTTTCTCGGTCTACCTTATACGAGCGCATCAGAGTGCATTAGTATGATGACCCCATTTGCTTGTTCTTAAGGACACAGTGCAGCACGGTGATGCCAAACGAGAAGAACTGCCCCATTCATGATTTAGAGTTGGCAGCCATTGTTCATGCATTGAAGATTTGGAGGCACTATCTCTACGGTGTGTCTTGTAAGGTATTCACTTATCATCGGAGTCTTCAGCACTTTTTTAAGCAAAAGGATCTAAACTTGAGGCAGCGGAGGTGGTTAGAGATGTTAAAAGACTATGATATCATCATCCCGAAAAGGCCAATATGGTGACCGATGCCTTGAGTAGAAAGGTTGTGAGTATGGGTAGCCTTGCATATATTCTAGTTTGTGAGAGACTGCTAGCATCAGATATTTAGGCTTTGGACAATTAGTTTGTGAGGTTAGATGTTTCAGAGTCTAGACGCGTTCTTGCTTACGTGGTTTCTCGGTCTTCCTTATATGAGCACATCAGAGTGCATCAGTATGACGACCCCCATTTCCTTGTCCTTATAGGACATGGTTCATCACGGTGATGCCAAACGAGAAGAACTACCCCGTTCATGATTTAGAGATGGCAACCATTGATCATGCATTAAAGATTTGGAGGCACTATCTCTACGATGTGTCTTCTAAGGTATTCACAGATCATCGGAGTATTCAGCACTTTTTTGGCAAAAGGATATAAACTTGAGGCAGGGGAGGTGGTTAGAGCTGTTAAAAACTATGATATCATCATTTTGTATTATCCCGGGAAGGCCAATGTGGTGGCCGATGCCTTGAGTAGAAAGGTTGTGAGTATGGGTAGCCTTGCATATATTCTAGTTTGTGAGAGACTGCTAGCATCAGATGTTCAGGCTTTGGCCAATCAGTTCATGAGGTTAGATGTTTTTAGCCTACCCGGGTTCTTGCTTGCATGGTTTCTCAGTCTTCCTTATATGAGCGCATCAGAGTGCGTCAATATGACGACCTCCATTTGCTTGTCCTTAAAGACATGGTGGAGCACGGTAAGTTGATTCTTAAAGAGGCACACAGTTCACAGCAATATATTCATTCGGGTGCCACTAAGATATATCAGGATGTGAGGCAACACTACTTGTGGAGAAGAATGAAGAAAGATATAGTGGGGCTTGCGGCTTGGTGTTTGAACAGCCAGTAGGTGAAGTATGAGCATCACGGGTTGGGCAATTTGCTTTAGAGACTTCAAAAATTCCCAAGTGGAAGTGGGAGCGTATTACCATGGATTTCATTATTGTGCTTCCACGAACTTTGAAGAAATTCGACTCAGTGTGGGTTATTATGGATAGACTGACAAAGTTTGCACACTTCATTCCGATTATGACTACATATTCTTCAGAGCAGCTGGCTCAGATCTATATCCATAAGATTGTCCGTCTTCATGGTGTGTCGGTGTCTATTTAGGCACACAGTTCCCATTATAGAGAATAGTGCAACGAGAGTAGGTACACAGGTTGAGTTGAATACAGCATTCCACCCACAGATGGATGGACAATTCGAAAACACCATTCAGGTCTTGGAGGAAATGATACACACCTGTGTTGTGGGTTTTGGTGGTTCATGGGATCAGTTCTTACCGCTTGCAGAGTTTGCCTACAACAACATCTACCAATCAAGTATTCAGATGGCTCCTTATGAGGCCTTATATGTGAGGCGGTGTCATTCTTCAATTGGTTGGTTTGATCTAGAAAAGGCTAGATTGTTGGATAAAGTCAAGTTGATTCAGGATCGTCTTCGTGTAGCGTAGTCTAGATAGAAGAGTTATGCTGATAGAAAGGTTTGTGATGTTGTATATATGGTGGATGAGAAAGTGTTACTCAGAGTTTCACCCATGAAGGGTGTGATGAGGTTGGGAAAGAAGGGAAGTTGATCCCTTAATATATTGGTCATTTTAAGGTGCTTGAGAAGATTTGAGAGGTGGACTACAAACTTGCATTGCCACTATACTATTGGGTGCTCACCTAGTGTTTCATGTTTCTATACTCTAGAAGTATTATGGTGATTCGTCACATGTTTAGGGCTTCAGCACAGTTCAATTAGATGGAGATTTGACTTATGATGTGGAGTTGGTGGTCATTTTGGACCAGCAGGTTCGAAAGTTGAGATTGAAGAATATAACATCAGTGAAAGTTCTCCCCGGGAGATCAGCCATTTGAGGACACTGCTTGGAAGGATGAGCAGGAGATGCAGAGCAATTATCCACACCTATTTGAGACTTCAGGTATGATTCTAGACTCGTTCGAGGATGAACGTTTGTTTAAGAGGGGGAGAATATAATGATTCGATCGGCTATTTTGTGTTAGTAGCCTTGTTACCCTATTTATCACTCCTTTTATGCTTCTTTGTGGTTATGTGACTGGCCGGTGTGGTTGGATTGGTTTCGGGGTAGTTTCAGAGTGAATTGGGAAACTTAGTCCCAAGGTTGGAAGCTTTAGTTGAAAGAGTTGACCGGAGTTGACTTTTGTATAGACAACTCCAGAGTGGAGTTTTGATGGATCCAATAACTTCTTATGGTGATTTTGGACTTGGGCGTATGCCTGGATGTTAATTTGGAGGTTCGTAGGTTAGTTTGAGGCTCTTTAGCAAAAGTTGGAAAGTTGAAGGTTTGGAAGGTTGAGAGGTATGGCCGAGAGTTGACTTTGTTGGTTTCGGGTTCAGATTTTGGTTCCGGAGTTGTAATAGTTCATTGTGTCATTTGGGACTAGTATGCATAATTTGAGGTCATTCGGAGTTGATTTGATATGGTTCGGCATTGGTTTTAGACGTTGGAAGTTCATTAGTTTTATTAGGCTTGAATTGGAGTGTGCTTCATGATTTTGATGTTTGATGTAATTTAAGGCTTCGAATAAATTCGTATTGTGTATTAGGACTTGTTGCTATGATTGGTTGAGGACCGAGGGCCTCGAGTGCGTTGCGAACGATTTTCGGACCTTTTTCTTCATGTTTGGTTAGTTGATCTGGTGCATGGTGTGTGCTTCTTTGCGTTCGCGATAATGGGCTCGCGTTTTTGAAGGATTATGGGTCAGCAGGCGGAATTCTCTTCGTGTTCGCCATAAGGGGATGCGTTGGCAAAGCTTTGGAGGTTAGTGCCATTTGCGAACGCGAGAGGGAGGATGCGTCCGCGTAGAAGGGAGGTCGCCTGAGGGGCACTAGGGATTAAGCTTTTCGTTTGCGAGGGAGGTCTCGTGTTCACGTAGGTATGGACTCGTTGTTCATCTTGTTCGCGAATGGATCTTCGCGTTCGCGTAGGAGGATTTTTGGCTGAATGTGAAGTTGTGCTTCGCGTACGCGAGGCTTCTTCCGCATTCACGAAGGGTAAGCACCTGGGTAGAATGTTAAAAAGCCATTTTGAAGGTTAGAGTTATTATATTATGTCATATTTTGAGTGCTACAGCTCAACTTTGGGCAATTTTTGAGGGGATTTTCACATATTATATCGGGGTAAGTATTTTTGACTCGGATTTATTTATATATCATGATTCCAACCTTATTTTTATCATTTATTTGGTGATTTGGACTAGAGAAATTGGGGATTTTATAGAAACTTTTTAAAAATAAAAAAAATAGAGATTTGAAAGCCGATTTGTAGCCGGAATTAGATGATTTTGGGATGATTAGACTCGTAGTCGAATGGGTGCTCGAAATTTATGGATTTTGTTGGGTTCCGAGGTGCGGGACCGGGGTTAACTTTTTTATTTTGATAAATATCAAAATTTTATTGTTTGAAGTTGTTTCCTACGGCATAATTTGTTGAAATTGAATTATTTGTGACTAGCTTCGAGTCGTTTGGAGGTCGATACCCATGGGAAGGGATTGTTGGAGTATTGATTTTCACATTTTGAGGTAAGTAACACATATAAACTTAGATTTGAGGGTATTTAACAGTGAGAACTACATTATATGAAAGATAATGGGATAACGTACGTGCTAGGTGACGGACGTGTGTGCATGCACTGGTGTTCATGGTATGGGAAGGCCTTTAGGCTATTATCGGGATTGTTTTGCTATCATATCTTGTTACTCCCGTGTTTTCCCCTACTTGTTTAATCATTCGAGCTATGATTCATGTTAGACATCGTGTCTAGGATAAGTGTCATTTGTTTGAGACCTGATAGGTCTATTTTTGATATTGCATAGCTATATGTTTTATTTGTACACTTGTTCTCAGTCATGATGTTATATCCGTGTATGATGTCTTTGTCTTCGTACATCTTATTTGATTCCTCCCATGCTATTGATCCCTTATATGTGTAACACTGTTAAAACTGAGCATTTTGAGAGGTGTTTATTTGAGACATGAACGGTAAATGACTGAGTTTGGGTCATAGAGCTGGTTTGGTATGGATTTTAAGCTGACGCGTATGCCAAGCCCATATTAGGCTAAGTGTTATTGCTTTGGGGCGATGCGTGCACCTAGCCTCACTATTAGGCTAAATGATTATGATTAGTGTTTGGACATGATCAGCCCCTCCGGAGTCTAACATGCCAGCAGTGGGCGCAGGCATAGTATTTTACATTCGTGCTTGATGATCGGAAATTATGCTAGGCACCCATACAGTGCTAAAGTGTAAATATTTTTACGGATCCAATGTGATACTGTTGATTGACATGTAAGCTTGACATTAGGCATAGGGATGTACTTTCCTTATGCTAATTGATAATTGACCTGCTTTATCTATGTTGAGCTTTAACTGTATACTTGAAAGCATGTCTAAATTTCAAAAATGTGAACAAAAGCTGAACAAGATATCATTGAGTTACTATTTCTATGGTTTATCATTTATATTCTGAACTGTTACCGGTTATTGGTATTGGCATTTAACTATTGTTTCTGAGCTCTTCAATGCTTTCAGCCCAAGGTTAGTGTTGTTACTTGAGTACATGGGGTCGGTTGTACTCATACTACACTATGCATTTCATGTGCAAATCCAGGCACATCCGGTCGAGGTGATTTTCAGACTTGAGTTATTGCCAACTTTTGGAAGACTACGAGTTACCTGTCATATCGTCCTCAGTCCTTGAAGTTCTCTTCGTGTTATCTCTATCTTTACTGTTCTTTTGTTTAGACAGTTGTATTAGAAGATTTTGCTTCTCCTTTACCAAAATACCGAGTACAAATAATACATGAAATAAAATGATAATAATAATAAGTGCAACTCTGTACATCTACTAAAAGCCCCCAAAACCCGATGTCACAAGTGCATGAGCAATCTAGAGAATATAGAAAATCACTAAAGCTACTGTTTGATATAAAATAGATAGAAATAAATAAATATGATAAGAGGGAGACTCCGGGTGCTGCATATTGAAGCATGGAAGGTAGCTCATGTGTAATGCATCTACGTGCCCGTATGACCACCAGATGTACATGTCTCAATATCTGCACAATTAGTGATCAAAATAATAAAATACATAAAGTAGACAGGTATGAAACACAACAATTAACAACAAAACATATAAGCTTTAATAATAAATTTTCAAACATGGATTGTTACGAAATCACTAAAACGCCATAACCGGCCTTGAAGGTATAAAACCAACTGATATCGAGGCGAACGGCCCGATCAACTCTCAAATGTTACGCATGAGCCTGCAGAGGCGAACAGCCCGATCCCATAAGAATAACTCACAATACTTCCAAGGTGAATGACCCGATCCCATAAGAGTAATTTACAACACTGCCGAAGTGAATGGCCTGATCCCATAAGAATATTTTATAATGCTGCCGAGATGAATGGCTTGATCCCATAAGAATAGAGAAACTCTCTCACTCGCGAAAATACATGCGAGTCAAGTAGACACGGAACTACCATTCCACAAATATTTCACAATTTTCAAAGTAAGAGACTCGATCAGTAAATTTATCCTAGTCTCAATATCAGTCATGAACTTTAAATAATTAAACAAACAAGATTAATTTAAATAGTTCATCTAAAGCATGATGTCAATCTAAGTCTACCCGGACATGAACATAAATCTAGTTACGTAAGGACTCTCGTCACCTCGTGCATACGTAGCACCCACAATAAGTAGCACATATCAATTAAAGCACCTACGGGAATAATTCTCTCTTACAAGATTAGGCAAGAGAGTTACCTCGCTTCCAAGCTCACTACTCGCCTCTTAAACCTCACTAGTAGCCTCCAATCGACGTCGAGCAATCCGAAACTAGTCGAAGGTCATATAAACTAATCAATATATGTCTAAAAGTTCATAACTTAACTATTAGAGTAATTTTTCAACCCAATTCAGAAAGTCCATAAAAGTCACCCCAGGCCCACGTGCCCGGATTCTGGAAATTTTTAGATAATTGTTATCCATGATCTTGCGAACTCAAATATATAATTTATTCCTAATTTCATAATCAATTTCGTGGTCAAATTATATTTTTACTGAACTCGAAGTTTTCCAATAAAATCTCACAATTTCACTAATTTTCATGTTAAAAACTGTCCATAATTCATGTATTAAACTCACATTTGGTAGAAATTACTTACCTTATGATGTTGATGAAAATCGCCCACAAAAGAGCTCTCAATTTCGTCCAAACTGAACTAAAAATGTGAGAGAAATGAGCTAAGTCTCGAAATAAAAATTAATCGGCCAGGCCTTTCCTCTTCACGATTGCGGAGGCCAAAAACTTACAGCTGCCCAAATACTCTTCGCGCTCGTGACCTCCAGGTCGCGTTCGCGATTCTCTCTAAGCCCCATTCGTGATGGCTTTATGCCTGCCAGGCGATCCTTCCCTTTTTCGCGTTCACGCTCGGACCTTCACGTTCGCGATGGAGATCCAGCCCCCCCCCCCCCCCCCCCCCCCCCC